>QRFJ01004047.1:0-108947 GCA_006176705.1 Cocos nucifera | reverse complement strand
TACTTTTTTTAAAAAGTATCTAAGCACTGACTTTCTTGTATTTTTTGAAGTGGTCATCTCCTGATAGCCCAAATATCTTTAGATTCTTCTCAATCCCGCATCTCGATACCATGAATCATAAAAATTTTTCTGAGGTCACACCGAAGGTGCACTTGATCAGGTTCAACTTCATCTTGTACTTCTTAAGTGCGCTAAAGATCACTTCGAGGTCGGCAATGTAATTTGTTGAGGCTTGACTCTTGATGAGCATGTCATCTACCATACACTCCATGTCGACGATCTAACTCCAGAGATTTTGTTGACTAGGCGCTGGTATGTTGCCCTTATGTTCTTGAGTCCAAAAGGCATAACCCTGTAACAGTAAAGATCATGTTCAGTAACAAAAGTGATTTTCTCCTCATCCTCTAGCACCATCCGAATTTGGTTATAGCCAAAAAAGGCATCCATGAAGGTGAGGAGCTCGTGACCCGAGGTTGCATTTATCAGTTGATCAATCTTGAGCAGGGGGTAGCTATCTTTTTGGTAAGCTTTGTTCAGCTTTTTGAAGTCTGTACACATCCTCCACTTGCCATTTGCCTTTTTGATGAGCACCACGTTTGAGACCTAGCTTGGGTAGTTAACTTCCTAGATGAATCCAGCCTTGAGGAGCTTGTCGACTTCTTCTACAATTGCTTTCTACCTCTCTGAAGCATGGCTGCGCATCTTCTCTTTTATTGGCTGACACTTAAGATCAGCAGCCAACCAATGTTCCATGACCTCGGCATCAATCCCCGACATATCCATTGGGACCCAGGTGAAGATGTCCGCATTCTTTAGAAGGAAGGTGATGAGTTACTCTCAAACCTCATCCCCTAAGTTGGAGCTGATTCGCATGGTGTGCCCTACATTTTTGTCATTCAATGGGATAGAAATACGGCCTTCCACAGGCTCACCCCACTCCTCCGTAAGGTCATCATAGATATCTAGCCCATCAATAGGACAAAGGTCGGGCTAGGTATTTTTCTATAGGGTGATGGAGTAATAGTGCCTTGCTAAGGCCTGATCTCTCTAATTCCGTAGCTCATCGAAAACTTCACCTTTAAATACTAAGTCGAGACTACAGCTCAGAGTGTGCTCAAAGTAGGTCAGTCAAGAATGGCATTATAGGCAGATGGGGCTTTTACGACTAGAAAATCATCTTATGCTTTAGCTAGCTTCGAGCATTGTCCTGCAGCCACAGTTAGAGTTATTATGCCCTCAACTGGCACGGCATCATTAGTGAAGCCTACCAATGAAAAGTTCATAGGTTCCAAGTGATTATTAGGTAAAGATATTTTTGAGAGAGCATCATAAAATAAAACATCAGTAGAGCTTTCATTATCTACGAAAATGTAGCGTACATCATAGTCAATAATATTTAAAGAGATTATAATCATGTCATTATACGAAAACTGAACTCCTTAGGCATCCTCATTGGTGAAAGTGATGGGCTCCTCAATTCTCCACCTCTTTTTGGGCTCTGCTGATCTGCCAGCCCCTCCTCATCGAAGTCCCTTAGAGATGGTGTTGATGATGCCAAGGGGTGGTCCATCTGCTTGTTGCTCCTCCCTTCTTGGCGGTTCTGATTACGGCAGTGCACTTGGCCAATCTTCCTACCCTTCAGACCGACGTCGAAGGAATCGATCAAGCCTGCCTCATTTGATGAGCTTCTCGATCTCATTTTGGAGCTGGATATATTCTTCTGTGTCTTGATCATGGTCATGATGATAGAGGCAGAAATTGTTTGGGTTGCATCTGCTAGGATGGGAGCGCATCCTTTCTGACCTCGATAGCTGCTCCTTAATCTCCATCAATACTTGAATTTTTGGAGCATTAAGAGGGGCATAGTTGTAGAACCTTCGAAGGGAGGAGCCTCGCCGCATCCTTCTATCAGGGCATTCTTGCTTTCGAGCCTGAGGAGGAGTTTGGGCTCGCTTGTGCTCAGGTGGAGTTTGGAAGCACGACCGAGCTTCACTCAGCTTTTCTTCCTCAGTGGGCCTGCCTGGCTTGCCTATTCATCTCTCTCCAATGACTTCATTATCCTTGGCCTTGAAGGCCTCTTCCGCTCGGGCATACCCTTTAGCCCGAGCCAACATATCGGCAAAATTTTTGGGATACTTCTTCTCCAAAAAAAATAATAAATTATTCTTCTGAAGGCTATCCTTTAGTGCGGCCATCGTAATAGATTATTTCAGATTTTGGACCTCCAGTGCAGCAGCATTGAAGCGATTGACATAAGCTCGGATGGATTCTTCTTCCTACTGCATGATGTTGATGAGAGATTCCAAACCTCACTTAGGACATTGACTGCTGACAAAATGAGCCGCAAACTGATGGCTTATTTGATCAAACAAAAAGATGGTATTCGGCTTAAGGGTCGAATACCATTTTTTGGCTGCTTCTTTCAAGATAGATGGGAAAGCTTAGCACAGGATGGCATCAGATGCGCCTTAGAGCAACAACATTTTCTGAAAGGCCTTTAGATGGTTAACCAGATCGGAGGTCCCATCGTAGCTCTCGAATTAGGAGAGCTTGAAGTTCGACTGGATAGGTTCTTGCATGATGTGGTGAGAGAAAGGAGGGTTGGTACAGATATCATTACCATGGGAGGGGGTGCATGTTAGAGTTCCTCGATCCATCAGTTCATCTCTTGTAGTTTCTGGTTCAGGAGATCCTCTCGATCATGGATCTCCAAGGTCTTCTAATTGAATGGAGGCAAAGTCCCCCCAGGGATCGAATCATGATCTGAGTAGGGGCTCTCGGCCCTCTGCTTTTCTATTTTGGAGGTCACCGATTGGCTAGCCTGAGTTGGCCATCCTCAGATCGGATCATGGGGCTCTAGAGAAGCCTGCTTCGATCGAATTCGCATTGGAGGTTGCTACTGATGCATGGTCCGCACTACTTCCATGAGGCTATGAACCTACTAGATTAGCAAGTTGAACTACTCTGCATCCACCATTACTACAGGTGGAGCTTGAGTTACCAAGGATGAAATAGGGATGGGCAGATCTGGATGGGGTCTAGCCGTGGAGGCCGTTGACCGTCGGATTGAACCTTTTCTGGGAGGCATCTTTTTTAGGAAGGAGAACTCTAGAGGAGAAGAAGAGAGTTCTCTACTGAGCACCCCTTTAAGAATAAGTGAACCTCAAAAATAGAGGGTCCTTCCTCTAGCGCCAATTTTGTTGGTACGAAATTTGATCATTGTCGAAAAAAAGACTGGAAGTTGGAGAAGATAAGCGGTCACTGCTGCGATGACCGACCAATACATGACTCATCCAGAGCATGGGTGGTGGCTCTAGCAAGATCATCCGACGATCAAGTTAGCTCTTTCGAACAATAGAAATGGAGTACTCAATAAAGAAAGTTGCAGAGTATTGAGAAGGAGAAGAGAGCCCTTTTTAAAACATATCTAGAGGGTCCCTTTTATAGCCTGGAGCTTGTAACAAATTGATAGTGACAGCCACAACCACTTGGTAGTGGGTCGTTTGGGGCCATATGGGATTTGTTACGGAGAGTAGTGTCCATTGTCACGACGTGCAAATCCATTGGGATTTAATAGTTGAAGTTCGAAGGAGTAGACGTCGGTTGGTGATGACCTTTGAGCTATATCAATTCTAGAGGAGTTTGGACTCCTCTAAAGTAGTCTATATGTGGGTTGGTTCATGCCGTGTACGGGGTCGAATTCGTGTAGGCGAGGAGACCTTTATGGGTGACTGGTGGAGGTTCGGCTGGAAGGGATTTAGAAGCTCTGCGACCTAAGAAATCTTGAAGAAATTTTGTCGAAGATGTATGAGAGCGGATCCACCGAGGGAATCAAGAAGTAGGTCTGCTGGAGGGATCTGTGCGTAGCTCTACTGGAGGAGAAACTTGAAGGAGAATTCGCCTGATGAAGGAACCCAACTATTGGAGGAGTCCGGAAGGAGTTCGACTGCTGGGAGTCCGAAAGGAGTTCGGCTGCTGGACTGAGCCACGTAGGTTAGATCTAGAACCCTGGGCAACAACAGATCATCGATAGGGTAAAAGCAGTATACCCTAAAAGTAACATCTAATGTTCTTATTTTTATTTTAATATTATTTTTAATATCAAATCAATAGAAGTAAATTCGAGAACTCTCAGATCTGATTAGAATTTGTTAGAAAAAAATTTTGAAATATCCATACAGATCTGATCGGATTTGAATGATCCTATGGTGGAAACTGCTAATTTTCCTTCAAGTGTGTCAGTGTGTGATTGCTCATATAAGAATATGGTTATGGTACATTTGCTCATAAGAAATCTTATGGAAATATATTGTTGTAGTATTATCAGTGGTAAGTAAAGATTTGTACATTACAAGAACCATTTATGTGAAACTATTCATGTTGGTTTATAAATGTTTGAAAACTTATTAACACCATGTTGTGCATAATATTATGATGATTATAGCTATTTGTTTTGCCATTGTTAGATGAATTACATTCACTGAGCCTTTCTAAGTTCACCCCTATCTTTTTATCTATAGTTATGGAGTAGCTTGCGCTGAAGGCTTGGTATCACTTATATCAGCAGCTACATACCATGATAGAGCTACACTCATGTATAGCAGAGATAAAGATCGTTGGAAGTTGTGGATTGTTTTATATTCTTATAGTTGTAGTTAAGTTTGAAATTGTCATGTGTATATGATTTTAAGTGTTTTAAGAAGGCGTGTATTAAAAGAATGGTTTAAATGATTAGGAATGTTTTGAATAAGCATTGATTTTGTAAATTTGTAATCCTAAGGTTGTTTATTCATTTGATGAGGTAAATTAAGATATTGGCTTTAGCAGATTAAGAAAATTTAAAAGATATTATAGCTAGCTATACGCACAAAATTTTCTTAACCTTTAGATAAGGGTGGATGTCACACCATAACCTATAGTTTGCTTGGGTGGGGTGTTAAATATATATATGAAGCCAGAATAAATCCAGGTCGACTGGATTTAGACCAAATCCTCTTAGTTAAAACTCCATAATAGAGGTTCTATATAATGATCCAAGCATTCAATTATATCTCAACCTCAAAACTACTTAAACAAGAAATCATATGATTTGGAGACTCTTAGCCTATATATCACTAGACAAATATTGGGAATAATCTAAATAAAACTGAATTAGAGTATTTTTTAATCACTTGATACGTAGGCTAGGGTCATTAAATTATATGATTTTAGTGTGCAAGCAGTTTTGATGTAGTAGATCACATCCATATAGGATCATCAATGTAAAATTTTTTATTATAGAGTTTTGACCTAACCAAATTTGGACCTTACCCAAGTCTACCCTGTAATTATATATCTCTGTGTGTATGTGTATGTATATGTTATAATGTATTGTATATATATATAATGTATATGTACATATATATACATGTATATACATATATACATACATATATTACATATATACATATATATGTGTGTGTGTGTGTGTGTGTGTGTGTGTGTTGTGTATGTATATATATATATATATATTATAATTATATAATATATATTGTAGTATGTATGTATGTATGTATGTACACACACACACATATATATATATGCATAATACATACATACATACATACATACATATACATACATACATACATACATACATACATACATACATACATACATACATACATATATATATGTATGTATGTATGTATGTATGTATGTATGTGTTTATATATATATGTATATGTATGTATTTATGTATGTAAATATATATAAATATACATGTATATATACATATACATATATATATATACATATACATATAGACATATACATACACATACACACAGAGATATATAAATATAGGGGTAGACTTGGGTAAGGTCTAAATTTGGTTAGGTTAAAACTCTATAATAGAAATTTTACATCGATGATCCTATATTTTGGATGTGATATACTACCTCAAAACTGCTTGCACACTAAAAATCATATGATTTAATGACCCCTAGCCTACGTATCAAGTGATTAAAAAATATATTTAATTTAGTTTTATTTAGACTATCCAATTTTTGTCTAGTTGATATATAGGCTAGGAGTCTCCAAATCATATGATTTGTCGTGTATAAGTAGTTTTGAGATTGTAGATCATATTGAATGCCTTGGATCATTTATGTAGAACCTCTATTATGGAGTTTTAACCTAAGAGGATTTGAGTCTAAATCCAGTCGACCTAATTCTAATCTGGCTCATATATATTGTAACACCCCACCCCAAGCAAACTACAGGTGATGGTGCCATATCCCACCCTTATCTAAAGGTTAAAAAAAATTTTGTGCTATAGCTAAGCTACAATATCTTTTAAATTTGCTTAATCTACTAAAGCCAATATCTTAATTTAACTCATCAAATGATATAAACAACCTTAGGATTTCAAATTTACAAAATCATGCTTTATTCATACATTCTAATCATTAAACCATTCTTTTAATACGTGCCTTCTTAAAACACTTAAGCATATACACATGACAATTTCAAACTTAACTACAACTATAGAATATAACACAATCCATAACTTTCAACTATCTTTATCTCTGCTATACATGATGTACTCTTCATATATGTAACCGCTGATATACAAGTTGATACCAAGCCTATGAGCCAAGCTACTCCATAACTATAGATAAAAAGAGTGAGGGATGAGACTTAGAAAGTCTCAGTGAGTGTAATTTCATCTAACAATGGTAAACAAATAGCTATAATTATCATAATATTATGCACAACATGGTGTTAATAAGTTTTGAAACATTTATAAACCAACACGAATAGTTTTGCATAAATGGTTCTTGTAATATACATATCTTTGCTTACCACTGATAATACTACAACAATCTATTTCCATAAGATTTCTTATGAGCAAATGTACCACAACCATATTCTTATATGAGCAATCACACACTAACACACTTGAAGGAAAATCAGCAGTTTCCGCCATAGGATCGTTCAGATCCGATCATATCTATATGGATATTTCAAAAATTTTTTCTAACAAATTCTAATCAGATCTGAGAGTTCCTAAATTTGCTTCTATTGATTTGATATTAAAAATAATATTAAAATAAAAATAAGAACATTAGATGTTACTTTTAGGGTAAATCACTTTTACCCTGTTGATGATTTGTTGTTGCCTAGAGTTCTAGATCTAGCCATGCAAGTGCCTGGCCTCTACTAGAGTCCACTCAAGTAGGATCTGGACATGCTCTCCTTTTGTATCTGATCTCCAAAAATTAGATCTGCATTTGATTTATAGAGCCTTCAAAGTAATGTTGAAGGTAGCAAGCTCGTCTCACGAACATGTCATCTCTTTCCTTTGGAACCTTGCACCAATTGCCTTGAATCTTCTTCTAGAATTTTGTCCAACCTATTGAGTATAGAGAAGAGAGAGAGGAGGAGGAAGAAGGGGCATGGAGATAGAGGGGGTGGCAGTACTTTGGTGTGGTGGAAAAAATTCTAAACTTTTTAACCCTAGCTGTAGGAGGGGTTTAAATAAACCTCCATGTGCCATGTTGCCTCAATGAATCAGATTCATTGATTTAATTAGATCTTAATCTAATTGGTTGAGTGATGTCACCTGATCCAATCAAGTTAGAGACCCCTCAAACCCTCCATAAGTGGTGCCATAGATGGATAAACACAAAAGGGTGGGTGCTAGGTATTTGATCCTATCAAAACCCTAGAGTCCCATGTTCATGGGACTCTCTCCTTTGTGTGCATGCCCCATAGGGGCTGACCCTTCCTCCTTTTCTTCATGAGAAGACCATAGGGATGTGTGCCCTAGATAAAACATAGAGGGCGCATGCCTTCTCTCTTTTTTTTCTTACATATGGGTCAATGTTAGACCCACATGTCTTGACAGGGATAGGAAATGGTAGGTGGTGATAGGAATTAGCAGGTATTGTCTTATTTCCATCTGATGGATTAAGATAATTCTTTTCTAACCTAGACAAGCTCCAGTCAGATAAGGACAATCCCATATAGGATTTTTTGGTGAGCCCAAACTAATTTGGCTCAGCCAAAATGAACCAGAAAGACTGCAAAAGGAGAAAGTTAGGCTCAGTCGTGTGCTAGCATGATTTTCTTGAACCTAATTGGATCTAATCCAAATCAATCAAACTGGGTTAGCACAATTGATTACATCTAGACCCAAATCCTTATTTGTGTGATCTAGTTAGATTTAGTTTCATATAGTAATGAGATATGTCGCAATCTCCATCATCGACATCATCAAAACACTTTTCGATGGACCAGAACTTTTTTGATTCATGGAATTAGAATGATCGATCATCAAGATCATTTTAATTACTCCCAAAATCCACTAGTGATGCCTAGCAGTAATGATGACAACCCATCAGAACTTAAAGTAAACCTCTCGGTGTAGTTGACCATGTGATTGGATTCTTCTATCTTGAGCCCCGATAGAATTAGGATTAAGGTGAACTCGTCAAACCCAACATCTGTCATATGAGTTAATCATTTGATTCAAGTCTGATGTAAAATCCTAATAGAAACTCTTTCGATCATCTTCACATTGCCATGGCCATGGGCTTATGGACTCAATCCCATGATCATCATAGGGCTACTCCTCATCTACCGAGGCAGATAGTTCTTCTATTGGTGCAATCCAATTTGTACAATGAACATGCTATAGCAAACATACACCTCAGGATTCTAAATGGCTAGAAGATTGAGTTATGGTATAGTCAAACTATCACAATCTCAAGATGAACTACCAATACACCTTAAGTTAAAGAACTAGACACACCACTGTAGCATCGAGCCTATCATCGATGAGAAGGTAGACTCCCTTATAACTGCTCGAGATGGTCATGCTCAGTACGCTCGTTCTCTAATGAGTATTTATACTCTCGCTTTGGTGTCTCCACACCATAGACTTAAGACTCATCTATCTTAAGAAAGTGATCATACATCGATATTCCAGATTGATCACCATCCTTACGATGATCCTATGATCGGGAGTAGTTTATGAGTTAATTATAATAACACATGCCTTAAATTTTCAACTCTTAAAAATATAAATTATCATTACCATTAACTCAAGAGATGTATCATAGACACTATATACATAATATGATACAACAAAAATATTTTTTTATTAATTTTAAATTAAAATGATAAAATTATTCTTAGAAGTGTATTACAAGTGTCAGCCAATCTAGCTTTTAGGGCACACATCTATAATCTCCCATTTAACCTAAAGTCAATTGGCTACAAATCTAAGTTCCATCTTCTTAAGGTGGGCTTTGATCTTCTGCTATCCTAATGTCTTTATTAGTAGGTCAGCTGCATTCTCTGTAGTGTTGACTCTCTTGATATTAACATATCCTTTCTTGAGGTAATCATGGATTAGGTGGAATCGCCGCTCGATATGCTTGGATTTTTTGTGAGACCTCAACTCCTTAGTAGGAGCTATGGCACCATTATTATCACAGCATAGAGGGATGGCATTTGATGGCATCACTTTGAGCTCTACGGTGAACTTCTTATACTAGAATGCCTTCTTTATAGCTTTCGATGCAGCGATATACTCTGCTTTCATGATGGAATCTGCCTTCATGGTCTGCTTGAAACTCTTTCAGCTAATAGTACCATCATTGCACACAAATAAACTACCAGATATCAACTTTTGATCATCTATATTAGACATAAAGTTTGAGTCTATATATCCCTAGATCTGGAGCTCTCCATTATCAAAGACTAAGAACATATCCTTAGTCCTTCTCAAGTATTTAAGGATATATTTCACAGAAGTCTAGTGCTCTTCATCTGGATTCGATTGATACCTGCTCGTGACACTTACAGCATGGATGATATCAGGTCATGCACATAGCATGGCATACATAAAACTCCCTATTGCTGAAGCATAAGGGATCTTGCTTATGCATTTAATCTCTTCAGGTATGCTAAGGCACATTTTCTTAGAGAGATGAATGTCTTGTTAGATATATGTGCCCTAGAAGCCAGAATTGGCTGACACTTGTAATACACTTCTAGGGGCAAAATTGTAATTTTGACTATAATTAATGAAATGGGTTATTTTCTATCACACATGTGTATTTAGTGTCTGTGATACATCCTTTGAGTTAATGGTAATGATAATTCATATTTTCAAGAGTTGAAAATTTAAGACATGAATAATCATTATTAACTCATAAATAGCTCCCGACCATAGGATCATCACGAGGATGGTGATTGATCCGGAAGGTTGGTGTACGATCACTTCTCTTTAGTAGATGAGTCTTGAGTCTACGGTGTGGAGACACCGGAGCGAGAGTATAGGTACTCGTTAGAGAACGAGGGCACTGAGCGTGACCACCTCGAGTAGTCATTAGGAAGTCTACCTTCTCGTCAATGACTGACTCGATGCTGCAGTAGTGTGTCTGGTTCTTTGACCTGAGATGCATCGGCAGTTCACCTTGAGGGTGTTATAGTTTGACTACACCATTACTCGGTCTCCTAGCCATATGGAACCCTGAGGTGTATGTTGGCTATAGCATGTTCATTGTAGGAACTGGATTGCATCAAGATGGGATCTATCTACCTCGGTGGTAGAGGAGCAGCCCTATGATGATCATGAGAATCAAGTCCTGAAGCCCATGGCCATGGCAGAGTGAAATAATAGAAAGAGTTTCTATTTAGATTTTCACATTGGACTCGAATCGAATGATTACATCATATGACAGAAGACTAGGGTTTGACGAGTTCACCTTAACCCTAATCTGATCGGGGCTCAAGATAGAAGAACTTAATCACACAGGTAGCTGCACCAAGAGGTTCGCATTCAGCTCTGATGGGTTGCCACCATATACTGCTAGGTGTCACTGGTGGATTTTGGGAGCAATTAGAATGATTTAGATGATCGATCATTCTAGCTGTTCGAATCAGAAGAGTTCTGATCCATCGAAAGGAGTTTCGATGATGTCGATGATAGAGATCATGACATATCCCATTACCATACAAAACTGAACCTAACTGGGTCACACAAACAAGGGTTTGAATCTGGTGATCATCAATTGAACTGATCTAGTTCAATTGATCTGAATGAGATTCAATTAGGTTCAAGGAAATCGTGCTAGCACTCGATTGAACCTAACGTTCTTCTTTTACTATCATAAATAAGTTGTCCTGACTGAGCCAAAGGAGTTTGTGCTCAATCAGAGGCCTTCATATGGTCTGACTGGAGGTTGTCCAAGTTAGAAAAGGTTGTCTTATTTTGTAAGACATTACCTGCCATTTTTGGTCACCTGCCATTTTTGGTCCTTTGACTTTGGTCAAAAGTTGACCTTTGACTGGTCAAATGTTGACCATAATGACACTTTGACTTTTGTCCACGTGTCATGCACCTATTGGAGAAGCTGGTGGGGGCTTGTCCCCCTACCAGAACCTGGCAAGGAGGAGGGCGCACGCCAACCCTTGGCGTGTGCCCAAGTTGGAGGCGCCTTGGAGTCCCTTGTTGGACAAGGACTCCATCTCCCTTTGGATTCCAATAGAGTTCTCCTAAGAATCCAGTTTGACTGGTCTTAGGCACTCTCTAAGGAGGAATCCAGGGGACTCTATTCCCACCAATCAGATTTAGATCTGATTTCATAAAGGGTTGTGATTGGTTGGGAGGAAGAGGAGTTGGATCACGCTTAGTCTATATATAAGACCCTGCGCCCAACTCAGAAAACATCAAAGAAATAATCAAGAAGCAATCTTCCCACGCCCCAAGGCTGCCTCTCCCCTCTTCCTCCACGCCAAACTCTCATCTCCCCTTCTCTCCACGTCCAAAAGTGTTTTGGATCTTGGTTGGTGCGTTCCAGATCAAAGAGAAAGGTGATCAAAAGCTAGAAGGCTGCGCTGCTGCAAAGGACGACTGCTTGATCTTCAAAAGGAGTTTTGAAGATCCTCCAAGATCAGATCCAGATCTAATTTTTGGAGGCATGATAGAGAAGAAGAGGATCTCCAGATCCAACCCGAGTGGATACCGGTAGAGGCCAGGCGCTTGCGTGGCTAGATCCAGAACCTTCCGCTGCAAACAGGATCATCAACAGGGTAATAGGATTACCCTATTCAGGTAAATTAAATTTGATTTAATTTATTCCTTTTCATTTAATTTTTATTATTTAAATAAATAAGAATAGATCTAAAAGCATCCCTAGATCTGATACAATCTAAGAGAAAAATTTTTGAAATATATCTCTTGATCTGATCAGATCTGAACGAACCTGGTCAGGGAAAAATCAGGATTTCCCTTCAACTGGTATCAGAGCCATGGTTCTAAAATAGTTTAGATCTGATTTTTAATTTTATTTTAATTAAAAAATAAGTGATTTCAGATGTCACATGAGATGTGATCAGATCTGAAATCAAGAAAAATTAAAATTAAATGATTTGGATCTAAGATTACATGAAGATATGCATGACTAGTTCTAGAATAGAATAGTTCTATAGAATAGTTTTGCATGTCTTTGATTTAATTGATTAAATCATATTTTAGATCTTCTTATTTACTGTTTTCTGATATTATAAGTATTATAATAACATCTGATAAACAGCAAATAAAAATTATTTAATTTTAAATATCATATGAGATATGATAGATGCATGACTAGACTAGTTGTAGAATAGTTCTACATAATTGTCTAGATTAGAATTTATTTTGATTAGATCAATTTAAATCTAATTTTTTAGATTATTATGTGATAATTTAGATCTGAAAACATGCATGATTATGATACATGAGATGTATGCAAAATATGCCATGATTAGATCTAAATTTGTATATGAGATATATGATATAGATCTATAACTGTTTTGTAGTATTGAATGTTTATTGAATGTTCCTGATTAAGGCGTTCCCCTTGGCCGTCCGGTCATAAGAACGAAGAAGGGTTTAAAGGCCCTCTCTTCCCATTCGATGGGGTGTTCTTATGACGTGTAGGGGTGCTGCGCGTTCGTCCTTAATCAGAAACCCAAAAACTTACTTTCTGCAAAACCCTAGATTCCTGAAACCCTAGGATTTATTGTGCATATTTTGTTTATGAACCCAACTTAATTAAGAATTAAGTTTATGGAATATTAATTAGGTCTAAAATTGAGAATTTCAGATCTAAGACATATTCATAATACTGGGTTCGGGCTTGGGTAGCTCAATTAGGTCTAAGCGGTTGATCAAACCGAATCAAGAGTTGGTTAGATGGGATCAACAATGCTTAAATTGACCAGCCTAATAGGATTAAGTCTGGGTCAAGATCGAGTCACGATCAAGCAAGACCTAATTAGGCTCAGAGGTTAGAGTCTGGATTGTAGGCTAACCCAATTGGTTCTGACTCAATAATTTGGTGTCTAAGGTAAGTTTGGCACAGACGACCGACTGGTTTTTAATTGGAAGCTACTCGACCTGAATGCGTTCTTGTACGAGTTAATGGCATATTCCTTCCACCGGTCTCACTTACCTGGCCATATCTGTTGACACAGTTCTGATCTGAGGTGGTCAATAATCCGAGCTGACCCATGCCACTAGGTTAGTCATAATTGTTATGACTAAGATAAGTCTAGTTTAATGAGACCTGAATCAATTCTCCCTAAGAAAAGATTAAGTCCGAGGTCTTCCACCATTGTAGATGTGCGGGCCCTTTCCGGGGTTGATTGTTCTCGGCTGGATACAGTGGCTCAGTTGCACCGGGAAGATGCAACCATGTCTATTAGGCATTGGATGCTATGGGCTGGAGGATGAGTTGGGCTCAATATTTCGGATACGGTGAGAGACTCAATTAGGAACCCAGTCTATGCAAATGGTGGGTCTGACTTAACTAAGGAGTGGATCAATATTCCGGATACGGTGAGATTCATGAATTAGAGACCAAGTTTGGGTGCACCATGATTAGAGAATCATTGAACAAGAGTTGTTCACTCATTGGCTAACCCATCACCAATAACTGTTAGGTGAGGTGATGAGTCAGTTGGTGAGACTGCACCACCCACTAGAAATCATCAATCGCGGAGATTTTCGCATCTCTACAGAGGGAGTGTAGGGATCCGAGAAAATAGTGGGAGCTAATTTGTTTAAAAATAAAATCCCTAAACAAATTGGTCAAGTCAAAATTACAGTATCTAACTAGAATCTTTGACTCTCTACAGGAAAATGTCTGCGTCCAACCCATTGGCACGTATCCTAGACACACATAGACTGACTGGACCCAATTATAAAGATTGGCTCAGGAACTACAAAATTGTTTTGGGTTCAGAGAAGTTAACACATATTTTGGACCAGGACCCTCCCACCTTACCAGCTCGTCCATCCACTGAACAGAGAGCGTCTCTGGAAAAATGGATTGACGAAGACAATAAGGCCAGATACTACATGTTGGGCTCGATGTCTGATGAGCTCCAGCGCCAACATGAAGATATCGGGACTGCTCGCCAAATGTTGGCTCACCTGCAGGAGATGTTTGGTGAACAGAGTCGCGCAGCCAAATATCAAGTCACGAAACGACTTTTTAAGGCTAAGATGCGTGATGGGCAGTCAGTCCAAGATCACTGTCTGACAATGATCAAGGACATGGAAGAGCTTGAGAAGCTCGGTGTGAAGTTGGACTTGGACTTGCAGAATGATATTTTTCTGCAATCCTTGACTGATGCATATGGGCAATTCATCATGAATTACCACATGCATAAACTTCAAGAATTCCTTGGCCGAGTTGATGAATATGCTGGTTACCGCTGAGCTTTCTATGAAAGGTTCTAAAGGCTCAGTTCTTGCTATGGAACGGACTTCTTCCAAAAGAAAGTCTTATGGAAAGAAAAGGAAGTCTGTGAAAAAGCAAAAGGTGGAAGGATCAAAGAAGAAGAAGGCAGAACCGAAGAAGAAGGTCGATGGCAAAGGAAAGTGTTTCCATTGCAACAGCGACGGCCATTGGAAGCGGAACTGCCCTACTTACCTGGCCACCCTGAAGAACAAGAAGGAAGGTCCTTCTGGAGGTATGCTCGTTATTGAGTCTAACCTTACGGTTTCTTCTGCATCCAGTTGGGTGCTTGACTCTGGATCTAGTGCTCACCTATGCACTTCTATGCAGGGTCTTGAGGATAGCAGGAGGCTGAGGGATGGAGACATGATCCTACGCACGGTAATGGAGCAAGAGTTGCTGCAGTAGCCGTGGGAACATACCCTCTTGCGATTACCATCTGGTTTAGACTTAGTTTTGAAAGACTGTTATTATGTGCCTGCAGCTAGCAGGAATTTGATTTCTGTTTCATGCTTAGCACAAGAAGGTTATGTGATCACCTTCTTTAAGGACCATTGTAACATTCTTTATGAAAGAAATAAAATTGCAAATGGTTTCCTTATTAATGGTCTTTATCAGCTACATATTGATGTACCTGTTCTAACTATCGAGCAAAAACGTGAATGCCAAACGACCTAGGGATAGTCCAAACGACAGATATCTATGGCACCTGAGATTAGGTCATATAGCAGAAGATAGGATCAACAAATTGGAGAAAAATGGGCTATTGAGTCCATTGACTTCCGAGTCATATCCAACTTGTGAATCTTGTCTTCAAGGCAAAATGACTAAACTCCCTTTTGTTGGACATGGGGAGAGGGCCACAGATCTCCTTGCCCTAGTACATACTGATGTGTGCGGCCCATTTGATGTGCCGGCTAGAGGCAATTTTGTCTACTTCATTACCTTTACCGATGATCTGTCTAGGTATGGATATGTGTATCTTATGAGACACAAGTCTGAAGCTTTTGAAAAGTTCAAAGAATTTAGACATGAAGTAGAAAAAGCAAACTGGAAAACCCATTAAGGTTCTTCGATCAGATCGAGGAGGTGAATATCTTAGTCGGGAATTCCTAGACTATCTTAAGGAAAATGGCATAGTCTCTCAATGGACTCCACCAGGAACACCTCAACTCAACGGGGTTTCAGAACGGAGAAATCGGACCCTATTGGATATGGTTCGATCCATGATGAGCTTCACAGACCTCCCAGATTTTCTTTGGGGACATTCATTATTAACTTCAATTTATCTACTGAATAGGGTTCCCTCTAAAACCGTTCCTACCACACCGTATGAGATATGGCACGGTAAGAAACCAAGTCTGAGTCATCTCAGAATTTGGGGTTGTCCGGCTCATGTCAAAAGACAACAAGCGGACAAGTTAGAGTTTAGGTCCTTTAGAGCTCGATTCATAGGATATCCTAAAGAGTCATTAGGATACTATTTCTACATTCCTGAAGACCACAATGTGATTGTGAGTCGACATGCCATCTTTCTGGAAAAACAGTTTATTCAAGATAGTGGCATTGGAAAGCAGATTAAACTTGATGAGAAAGTCTCACAAGTGGAAAGAGCTAAGGACCAAGAGGAACCAAATCAGTTTGAGCCAATAAGAACACTACCTCCTCCACCTCGTAGATCGGAAAGAGTTTCCCGTCCCCCTGAAAGATACTTAGGTATTATTTCAGAGGACGTAGAGGAAATGTTCCTCATAGGTAATGGTGCTCATGGTGATGATCCCAAAACCTACAACGAGGCGATATCAGATATCGACTCCGAGAAATGGCTTGAGGCAATGAAGTCAGAAATCGACTCGATGCACTCAAACCAAGTCTGGACCTTGGTAGATCCACCAGAAGGTATAGTACCTATTGGGTGTAAAGTGGATCTTCAAGAGAAAGATTGGTGCAGATGGGAATGTAGAGACATTCAAGGCTAGACTGGTGGCAAAAGGTTATAGTCAACGTGAAGGCATTGACTATCAGGATACCTTTTCCCCAGTAGCTATGCTAAAATCCATCCGCACATTGCTTGCTGTTGCAGCCTATTTCGATTATGAAATATGGCAAATGGACGTGAAAACGGCATTCCTAAATGGATATCTTGAGGAAGATATCTATATGGAACAGCCACTAGGTTTCACATCCAGTGATACTGATCACAAGGTTTGCAAGCTGCAAAGGTCCATATATGGACTTAAGCAAGCATCTCGGAGCTGGAACATTCGTTTTAATGATGTGATCAAAATGTTTGGTTTCATCATAAACGAAGAGGAACCGTGTGTTTTCAAAAGGGTCAGTGGGAGCGCTGTTGTCTTCCTCGTATTGTACGTGGATGACATCCTCCTTATTGGGAATGATATTCCCATGTTGACATCAGTCAAGATGTGGTTGTCTAAAGAATTCTCCATGAAAGACCTAGGTGAAGCATCCTTTATTCTAGGAATTAAGGTCTATAGGGATAGACCGAATAGGATGCTAGGACTTTCACAGAAGATGTACATAGAGAAAGTACTAAAGAGGTTTAGTATGGAAAACTCTAAGAGGGGATTAATACCCTTCAGACATGGTATTCATCTTTCCAAGAAGATGTGCCCTAGCACACCTGAGGAAATAGAACGCATGAGCAAGATCCCTTATGCTTCTGCAATAGGGAGCCTCATGTATGCCATGCTATGTACACGACCTGATATAGCCCATGCTGTGAGTGTCACAAGCAGATATCAGTCAAATCCAGGTGAAGAACACTGGACTTCTGTGAAATGTATCCTTAAGTACTTGAGAAGAACTAAGGATATGATGTTGGTCTTTGGTAATGGAGAACTCCAAGTTCAGGGATACACAGACTCGGACTTCATGTCCGATATAGATGATCGAAAGTCGACATCTAGCAGACTGTTTGTGCTTGAAGAGTTCCAAGCAAACGGTGATACCATCTCATCCGCGATTACCTTGAGAAAGGTTACGTTGAGGTCAAGAGAGTCAACTCCACAGATAATGTGGCAGACCCACTTACAAAGCCGTTGGGCCAACAGAAGATCGAAGCCCACCTTGAGAAGATGGGACTTAGACTTGTAGCCAATTGGCTTTAGGACAAGTGGGAGATTGTTAGATATATGTGCCCTAGAAGCCTAGAATTGGCTGACACTTGTAATACACTTCTAGGGGCAAAATTATAATTTTGACTATAATTAATGAAATGGGTTATTTTCTATCACACATGTGTATTTAGTGTCTGTGATACATCCTTTGAGTTAATGGTAATGATAATTCATATTTTCAAGAGTTGAAAATTTAAGACATGAATAATCATTATTAACTCATAAATAGCTCCCGACCATAGGATCATCACGAGGATGGTGATTGATCCGGAAGGTTGGTGTACGATCACTTCTCTTTAGTAGATGAGTCTTGAGTCTACGGTGTGGAGACACCGGAGCGAGAGTACAGGTACTCGTTAGAGAACGAGGGCACTGAGCGTGACCACCTCGAGTAGTCATTAGGGAAGTCTACCTTCTCGTCAATGACTGACTCGATGCTGCAGTAGTGTGTCTGGTTCTTTGACCTGAGATGCATCGGCAGTTCACCTTGAGGGTGTTATAGTTTGACTACACCATTACTCGGTCTCCTAGCCATATGGAACCCTGAGGTGTATGTTGGCTGTGACATGTTCATTGTAGGAACTGGATTGCATCAAGATGGGATCTATCTACCTCGGTGGTAGAGGAGTAGCCCTATGATGATCATGAGAATCAAGTCCTGAAGCCCATGGCCATGGCAGAGTGAAATAATAGAAAGAGTTTCTATTTAGATTTTCACATTGGACTCGAATCGAATGATTACATCATATGACAGAGACTAGGGTTTGACGAGTTCACCTTAACCCTAATCTGATCGGGGCTCAAGATAGAAGAACTGAATCACACAGGTAGCTGCACCAAGAGGTTCGCATTCAGCTCTGATGGGTTGCCACCATATACTGCTAGGTGTCACTGGTGGATTTTGGGAGCAATTAGAATGATTTAGATGATCGATCATTCTAGCTGTTCGAATCAGAAGAGTTCTGATCCATCGAAAGGAGTTTCGATGATGTCGATGATAGAGATCATGACATATCCCATTACCATACAGAACTGAACCTAACTGGGTCACACAAACAAGGGTTTGAATCTGGTGATCATCAATTGAACTAATATAGTTCAATTGATCTGAATGAGATTCAATTAGGTTCAAGGAAATCGTGCTAGCACTCGATTGAACCTAACGTTCTTCTTTTGCTATCATAAATAAGTCGTCCTGTCTGAGCCAAAGGAGTTTGTGCTCAAACAGAAGTCTTCTTATGGTCTGACTGGAGGTTGTCCAAGTCAGAATAGGTTGTCTTATTTGTAAGACATTACCTGCCATTTTTGGTCACCTGCCATTTCTTGTTCTTTGACTTTGGTCAAAACTCTACTTTTGACTGGTCAAACGTTGACCAATGACCCTTTGACTTTTGACCACATGTCATGCACCTATTGGAGAGCTGGTGGGGGCTTGTCCCCCTGCCAGAACCTGGCAAGGAGAAGGGCGCACGCCAAGGGTGGCGTGAGCCCAAGTAAGAGGCGACATGGAGTCCTTGGGGACAAGGACTCCATCTCCCTTTAGGATTCCAATGAGAGTTCTTCTAAGAATCCAGTTTGACTGGTCCAAGGCACTCTCCAAGTAGGAATCCAGGGGACTCTAATCCCACCAATCAGATTTAGATCTGATTTCACAAAGGGTTGTGATTGGTTGGGAGGAAGATGACTTGGATCACGCTTAGTCTATATAAGAGACCCAGCGCCCAAGTGAAAAAACAATCAAGAAATAATCAAGAAGCAATCTTCCCACGCCCCAAGGCTGCCTCTCTCCCCTTTCTCCACGCCATACTCTCATCTCCCCTTGCTCTCCACGTCCAAAAGTGTTTTGGATTTGGATTGGTGCGATTTAGATCAAGAAAAGGAGATCAAAAGCAAGAAGGCTGCGCTGCTGCGAAGAACGACTGCAGATCTTCAAAAGGAGTTTTGAAGATCCTCTAGATCAGATCCAGATCTAATTTTTGGAGGAGTGATAGAGAAGAAGAGGATCTCCAGATCCAGCCCGAGTGGATACCGGTAGAGGCCAGGCGCTTGCGTGGCTTGATCCAGAACCTTCCGCTGCAAACAAATCATCAACAGGGTAATAGGATTACCCTATTCAGGTAAATTGAATGTGATTTAATTTATCCTTTTCATTTAATTTTTATTAAATAAATAAGAATCAGATCTGAAGCATCCCTGATCTGATACAGATCTAAGAGAAAAATTTTTGAAATATATCTCTTGATCTGATCAGATCTGAACGAACCTGGTCAGGGAAATCAGGATTTCCCTTCATGTCTTATTTAAAGGGCACCAATCTCCTCTTGGAGTTTTCCATGCTGAACCTTTTCAGCACTTCCTCTATGTACATCTTCTATGAAAGACCCAAAATTTTATTCAGTCTATCCCTATAGATCTTAATTCCTAGAATAAAGGATGCTTCTCCTAGATCTTTCTTAGAAAACTCTTTAGAAAACTACATTTTGATCCAGGTCAGCATGGAAATATCATTCCCAATTAGGAGGATATCATTTGCATATAGTATGAGGAAGACAATAGCGCTCCCACTGATTTTTTTGAACACACATGGTTCCTTCTCATTCTTGATGAAACCAAATAATTTGATCACATCATTGAAATGAGTATTCCAGCTCCGAGATGCTTGCCTAAGTCCATATATGGATCTTTGCAACTTGCATACCTTGTGATCAGCATCACTGGATGTGAAATCGAGCGACTGTTCCATATAGATATCTTCCTTAAGATATCCATTTAAGAATGTCATTTTCACATCCATCTACCATATTTCATAATTGAAATAGACTACAATAGGAAGCAATATATGGATGGATTTAAGCATGGCAATTGGCGAGAAGGTGTCCTAATAGTTAATGTCTTCACGCTGACTATACCCTTTCACTACAAGCCTAGCTTTGAATGTCTCTACATTTCTATTGGAACCTATTTTTCTCTTAAAGATCCATTTACACATAATTGATACTATACCTTCAGGTGGTTCTACCAAGGTCCAGACTTGGTTCGAGCGCATTGAGTCAATCTCTGACTTCATTGCCTCCAACCATTTCTTAGAGTCGATATTTGATATTGCCTCATCATAGATTTTGGAATCATCATCATGAACCCAATTTTTTATGGGAAATATTTTCTCTACATCCTCTAAAATAGTATTTTGATACCTTTCAGAAGGATGAAAAATTCTATTCGACCTACGAGGTGGAGAAAGTTGTGTTTGGACTAGCTCAATCTGATTGGATTCCATAGGTTCCTTAGCTCATTGATGTTCGGAGACCTCCTCGAGCTTGATCTATCTTTCAATGCCACCATCTTGAATAAACTATTTGTCAAGAAAATAGCATGTCGACTCATAATTATATTATGATCTTCTGAAAGATAGAAGTTATATCCTAATGACTCTTTAGGATATCTAATAAATCGAGCTCTAAAGGATCTAGAATCTAACTTGTCGGACTGCTATCTCTTGACATGGGCTGGATAACCCTAAATTCTAAGATAACTCAGACTTGATTTCTTACCATGCCATATCTTATACGGTGTGGTAGGAATAATTTTAGAAGGAATCCAATTCAGTAAGTATATTGCAGTCATTAGACTATGTCCCTAAAGAAAATCAGGATGGTCTGTGAAGCTCATCATGAATCGGACCATATCCAATAGGGTCCAATTTCTCCATTCTAAAATTTCATTGAGTTGAGACATTTCAGGTGGAGTCCATTATAAGACTATGCCATTATCTTTAAGATAGTCTAGAAATTTTTGACTAAAGTATTCATCTCCTCGATCTGATCGAAGAACCTTAATGGATTTCTTTATTTATTTTGCTACTTCATATCTGAATTTCTTGAATCTTTCAAAGGCTTCAGACTTATGTCGCATCAAATACACATACCCATATCAAGATAAATCATCAATAAATGTGATGAAGTAGATATAATTATCTTTGGCCGGCATATCAAATGGATTGCATACATCTATATGTAATAGGACAAGTAGGTCTGTGGTCCTTTCTCCATATCCTATAAAAGGGAGCTTGGTCATTTTATCATGAAGGCATGATTTATAAATTGAATATGACTCAAAAGTCAACGAACTCAATAGCCCAGATTTTTCTAATTTGTTAATCCTATCTTCCGCTATATGACCTAGCCTAAGGTGCCATGGATACCTATCATTTAGACTATCCCTAGATCCTATGACATTCACGTTTTGCTCGATATTGAAAATAGAAACATCAATATGTAACTGATAGAGACCATTAATCAGAAAACTACTTGCAATTTTATTTCTTTCAAAAAGAATATTATAATGATCCTTAAGAAAACTAATACATAGCCTTCCTATACTAAATAAGAAATAGAAATCAAATTTCTGCTTACTGTAGGCACATAAAAATAGTCCCTAAGTACTAAATCTAATCCTGATGGTAGTTGAAGTGGTAGACTTTCATGACCATAGTAGCAACTCTTGCTCCATTTCTGATGTACTAGATCATCTCACCATCCCTCAGCCTCCTGCTCTTCTCAAGACTCTGCATAGAAGTGCACAAGTGAGCACTAAAATAAGAGTCAAGCATCTAACTAGATGTAGAAGAAATCATAAGGTTAGATTCTATAACGAGCATACCTCTAGAAGGACTGGCCTCCTTTTTATTCTTTAGACTGGCCAAGTATAAAGGATAGTTCTGCTTCCAATGGCCATTTGTATTGCAATGAAAATATTTTTCTTTGTCGATGGTTTTCTTCTTCAGCTCTGCTTTCTTCTTCCTTCCTCTATCTGTCTTCTGCTTCTTCACAGACATCTTTTTCTTTCCAAAATACTTTCTCTTGAAGGAAGTCCACTCAATAGCAAGCACTGAGCTCTTTGAACCTTTCAAAGAAAGCTCAGCAGTAACCAACATATTAATCAATTTAGCTAAGGTACATTGCAGCTTATGCATATGGAAGTTCATGATGAACTACCTATATGCATCAGTCAAGGACTGCTAGATCACATCAATTTGCAAGTACCTATCTAGCTTGACACTGAGCTTCTCAAGCTTTTCTAAGTTCTTGATCATCATTAGATAATGATCTTGGACCAACTATCTATCACATATTTGAGCCTTCAAAAGTCTTCTTATGACTTGATATTTGGATGCATGACCCTCTTCACCACATAACACTTATAGGTGAGCCAATATTTGACGAGCAGTCTTGATGTCCTCATGTTGGCTCTGAAGTTCATCAGACATCAAGCCTAACATGTAGTACCTAGCTTTATTATCTTTGTCTGTCCACTTTTTCAGAGACACTCTCTATTTAGTGGATCGATGAGCTGGTAAGGTGGGGAGGTCTTGATCCAATACATGAGTCAGCTTTTTAGAACCCAAAATAATTCTATAGTTTTGAAGCCAATCCTTTTAATTTGGTCTGATCAGTCTGTGGGTGTCCAGGATATGAGCTAGTGGGTTAGACGTAGACATTTTTCTATAGAGAGTCAAAATTTTTAGCTAGATTTTGTAATTAGACTTGATCAATTTATTTAAAAATTTTATTTTTAAATAAATTAGGCTTCTATTATTTTTTTGAATTCCTACACTCTCTTGGCAGAGATGCAAAAATCTTTACGATCATAGATTTCTAGTGAATGGTGTGGTCCCACCGACTGATTCACCACCTCATCTAATAGTTATTGGTGATGGGTTAATCGATGAGTGGACAACTCTTGTTCAATAATTTTCTAATAATGGTGCACCCAAAGTCTCTAATTCATGAAGCTCACCATACCTGGAATATTGCTCCATACCTTAGTTAAGTCAGACCCATCATTTGGATGAATTGGATTCCTAATTTGGTCTCTCACTGTATCCAAAATATTGAGCCCAACCCATCCTCCAACCCATAGCATCCAATGTCTAATAGACATGATTGCATCTTTCTAGTGTAACTGAACCACTATAACGAGTCGAGAACAATCACCTCAGGAAGGGCCCGCACATCTATAATGGTGGAAGATCTATGACTTAATATTTTCTTAGGAAGACTTGATTTAGGTCTCTTAGACTTGACTTGACTTAGTCATAACAATTATGACTAACCTAGTGGTATGGGTTAGCTTGAATTATTAGCCACCTCAAATTAGAACTAGATCGATCCAAATGGCCAGGTAAGTGAGATCGATGGAAGGAATATGCCATTAACACATTAAAAATGCATTCAAATCGAGTAGCTCTCAATTAAAAATCAATCGATCGTATCTACCAAACTTACCTTAGATACTAAATTGTAGAACCAAAATTAATTGGATTAGCCTACAATCCAGGCTCAAACTACAGAGCCAAATTAGGTCTTGACTTGCTTGACCATATGTGATTGTGAGTCGATCTTGACCCAGACTTAATTCTATTGGGCTGATCAATTCTATGCACTCTTGATCCCATCTAACCAACTCTTGATTCAGTTTGATCAACCGCTAGACCTAATTGAGCTATCCAAGCCTGAACCCAAATTTATGAAGATGTCTTAGATCTAAAAATTTATAATTTTTAGATCTAATTAGTTTCATAATTTTAATTCTTAATTAAATTTAAATTTATAAATAGAAATATGCCAAAAATCTTAGAATTTTAAGATTTAGAATTTTGCAGAAAAGTAAGTTTTCAGTTTTTGATTAAGGACAAACGCATAGCACCCCTACATGCCATAAGAGCACCTCATTGAATGTAAAGAGAGGGCATTTAAACCCTTCTTACTCTTGTGACTTGATGGCCAAGGAGAATGCCTTAATCAAAAATAATTACTACACTATAAAATAATAAGATCTATAATATATATCATATATAAAATCATAGATCTAGTTATGCATGTTCTGTATACATCTCATGTATCAATCATTAAATCAAATATGCATGCTTTCAGATCTGATATATCATATATAAAATTTAAAATATTAAAATTTAAATTGATCATATCAAATAAAATTTATTCTAGATAATTCATAGAACTATTCTACAACTAGTCTAGACATGCATCTATCATATCTCATATGAATAATTAAATATTTAATTTTTTTATTTTTTAGATCTGATTATAATATTTATAATATAAAAAAATAAAAATAAAAAGATCTAAAATATATATTTTATCATATCAAAAAGAAAAACTACACTAGACTGCATATAGAATAGTTGTACACCTAGTCTAGACATTATCTTATACATCATTGATATGAATCTAAAATTTTTAATTTTTTAATTTTAGATCTAATCACATCTGATATGACATCTAAAATTTTTTAATATCAAATTATAAAATATAATAAAAATTAAATCTAAAATAAATCTGAAGAACTGTAAATACAGCTTTGATACCAGTTGAAGAAAAATCAGCATTTTCCACCATAGGATCGTTCAGATTCGATTAGATTTATAGGGATATTTCAAAATTTTTTCTAACAAATTCTAATTATATCTGAGAGTTATTGAATCTGATCCTATTGATTTGATATAAAAAATAATATTAAAATAAAAATAAGAATATCAAATGTTACTTTTAAGAAAATTCCCTTTTACCCTATTGATGATCTGCCATTGCCCTGGGTTCTAGATCCAGCTATACAAGCACTTGGCCTCTACTGGAGTTCACTCAGGTAGGATCTAGATGTACTCTCCTTTTGGATCTGATCTCCAAAAATTAGATCTAGATTTGATTCATAGAGCCTTCAAAATAATATTGAAGGTAGCGCGCTTGTCTCACGAACATGTTGTCTCTTTCCTTTGGATCCTTGCACCAATTGCCTTGGATCTTCTTCTAGAATTTTGCCCAACCTATTAGGCATTGAGAAGAGAGAGAGGAGAAGGAAGAAGGGGCATAGAGACAGAGGGGGTGGCAGCACTTTGGTGTGGTGGAGAAAATTTTGAACTTTTTAACCCTAGGCATAGGAGGGATTTAAATAAACCTCCGTGCGCCATGCAGTGCCATGCAACCTCAATGAATTAGATTCACTGATTTAATCAGATCTTAATTTGATTAGCTGAGTGATGTCACCTGATCCAATCAGGTTAGAGACCCCTCAAACCCTCCATAAGTGATGCCATAGATGGATAAACACAAAAGGATGGGTGCCAGGTATTTGATCCTATCAAAACCCTATAGTCCCATGTTCATGGGACTCTTTCCTTTGTGGGCACGCCCCATAGGGGCTGACCATTCCTCCTTTTCTTCATGAGAATACCATAGGGACATGCACCCTAGATAAAACATAGGGGGCGCATGCCTCCTCTCTTATCTTTCCTACATATGGGTCAACGTTTGACCCACATGTCTTGACAGGGATAGGAAATGGCAGGTGGCGACAGGAATTAGCAGGTGTTATCTTATTTCTATTTGATGGATTAAGATAATCCTTTTTTGACCTAGACAAGCTCTAGTTAGATAAGGACAAACCCATACAAGGTTTTCTAGTGAGCCCAAACCAATTTGGCTTAGCCAAGATGAACCAGAAAGACTACAAAAGAAGAAAGTTAGGCTCAATCGTGTGCTAGAACGATTTCCATGAACCTAATTAGATCTAATCCAAATCAATCGAACTGGGTTAGCTTGATTAATCACATCCAGATCTAAATTTTTGTTTGTGTGACCTAGTTAGGTTCAGTTTCATATGGTAATGAGATATGTCTCATCTCCATCATCGACATCATCGAAATACCTTTCAATGTATCAAAACTTTTTAGATTCATATAATTAGAATGATCGATCATCAAGATCATTCTAATTACTCCCAAAATCCATCAGTGATGTTGTGGTATCAACTCATTCTAATACCAAACTATTGAAATATCAGCTACTCTGATATTGCTTGTTAAGGATCTAGTACCAAATTATTATGGTAGAAAGAAAAAAGAAATAAAATAAGAAAATAATCAAGTACATTGATCAACCTAAAGGCTCACCTCCACGAGGCATGCAAAACTTCACTATAAAAGAGAAAAATAGGTACAAGAGGAGAGCACCCACTCTCAACTCACTGTACATAAATCTCTCTCAACTAGAAGCTATCTCATAAAAGCTCTTTCAGAATTCCAAGAAGACCCACAGAAGCTACAAGATGCTCTGCCCTCACAACCTCCTTGCCGGATGCTATGTACCTATTGCTTCTCTCTCTCATAAGCTACACGTACTCAATGCTCTACCAAGCTCCTCTAGATGGCTGTCTAAGCCTCTCTACATGCCTCTCACGCCACATGCACCATCTTTTTTGCTCCACAGCACCTCAGTCCTTTAAATAGGATAAGAATCCTTTTCTCAGCAGTTCATAGGAGTTCTAACAAGGCTCGTTCTCCTAATATGAGTCGAATATGTCCTTAATGGAGTTTTGAAATATTCTTTAACCTTCAAATCATGACCGCAATCCTCCATGGCCGCTGGATTCTATGGTCCATGCACAACTCCTATAGATCCCTTGGATTAATCACAATCTAAGTTTGAATAGAAAAAATCATATCGTATTCTGTTTGCCTCCATCGAGCCGACTCGATTAGGGATTAAGCTGGCTCGACTATGTCTCATCCAGACTCCTACTATCTATCTACCTAAGAGAGCTAGCTCGACTATGGTTTGAGCTGGCTCGATCTCAATCCTAGCTAACTCGATCGCATATTAGAGCCAGCCCAACTGTTGTGCTAAAAATTGATTCTCTTCTGACTGTCGATTGAATTTGAGATGTCAAATCCTATCAATCACCATCTCAACTTGACATTCGGCCTCCACTTGACTTTGAGAGCTTGTGATCCATCTCGTCCCCATGCCTTGGAGCATGCTTACTGAGCATGGATGGGTAAACATCAGAGTCGAGCCTGGCCGCTCGATCCCACCTCCGCCATGGGTTGTATCCACTTTGACCAAAAATCTGCTTGAAGAATTCTCCTACGATAATAGAAACTTTACTCTGCAACATCTTCTCTGATCCTCTCGAGTCTCCCATCTCATGTCTGATCCATCTCTACCTGGAGCTCAACCTTGCACTGGGCTCTTTTTGGCTCCTAAAGCTCCACCTCGCATTGGGCTTCCTATCAAATAGAAATGTCCTCTTGTCTTCTTCTTTTCCTCCAATATCATCCTATCACCATGCATGACCTTTAGGATTCCATCATCAGCTATCCACCTGTAGCCGTTTAAATCCAATCTGCTCAGTGAGATAAGATTCCACCTGAAATCGGGTATGTCTTAGACCTCTTCCAATCTCTTCACTGCACCATTATGTGTCTTTCAACTGACCATCCCGATGTCTCTAATCGCATAGCTCGATCCTTCCAGTAGATAAACAGTGCCATCACTGCTCTCCAGGGAGTCAAACTGCTTCTTTCTACAACAAACATGATATATGCATGTAGAATCTAAAATTCACTACTGAAAAAAACTAGATACCTCATCAGATATCTTTAGGACATCATCCTCTGACTTGCTACTAGCCATCGCTACAGTAGCCCTCGTCTAATCCTTGAGTTGTGTGCAATCTTGACTCAATGCCTGAACTCATTGCACCTATAGCATCTGATCTTGCTAGGATCCCTCATCTTGGATCTAGATTGTCCTCCTCACAATCCTCTATCGCTCCATCTACTATCTCCTGCTCCTTCAAAAATTGCCAAAGCTGAGCTGCCGCCATCTAAGCTTGAAACTATGTTCTCCCTCTTAAGAACCTCATTCTGGAGTATCGCTGCAGTGATCTTATCCATCTTAATGGTGCTCTTTTTTACTTGAAGAGCAATCACCAAAGACTCATACGAAGGGGGAGTGATGCTAGCAAGACCAATGCCCTGATCTTCTCCTTAATTTTTTCATCAATGCTGAGAAGGTCGGTGAGGATATTTTAAAAGTTGGATAGATGGTTCCGCACGCTTTGGCCTTCATCCATCCATAGCTGGTAGAACTGCCTCCAAAAGAATAAAGTGTTGGTGAGCAACTTCACCATGTACAACTCCTCGAGCTTTGACTACAACACCATCGAAAAAATTTTGCCATGTACATGGATTACCACATCATCTACTAGGTACAAGCGGATCGTGCTTACCACCTACATCTAGATCTGCTTTCAATCCTTTACCTCTATGGTGGCTGGCATCTCATCATATAAGAGAGCATCGATCAGTCCTTGTTAGATGAGGACATCCTTTATCATTGCTTGCCACAAGGAGAAATTACCCTTTCCGTCGAACCTATTGATCTCCACCTTGATTATGCTTGTCTTCTCCATATTCTTCAATCTATATCCACTGCTACAATCTACACTCCGATACTATCTAGCTCTGATACCAATTATTATGGTATCAACTCGCTCTGATACCAAACTATTGGGATATCAGCTAATCTGATATCACTTGTTAAGGATCTAGTACTAAATTATTGTAGCAGGAAGAAGAAAAAAATAAAATAAGAAAATAGTCAAGTACGTGGATCAGTCTAAAGACTCATCTCCATAAGACATGCAAAGCTTTACTATGAAAGAAAAAAATAGGTATAAGAGGAGAACACCTACTCTTAACTCATTGTACATAAATCTCTCTCAACTAGAAGCTATCCTCATAAAAGCTCTCTCAGAATCTCAAGAAGATCCATAGAAGCTACAAGATGATCTACCTCACAGCCTCCTCACTGGATGCTATGGACCTGTTGCTTCTCTCTCTCACGAGCTACACATACTTGACGCTCTGCCAAGCTTCTCTCGATGGTTGCCTGAGCCTCTCTACATGTCTCTCATGCCACACACACTACTTTTTTATCCCACAACATCTCAGCCCTTTAAACATGATGAGAATCCTCTTCTCCATAGTTCACAGGAGTCCTAATACGGCTCATTCTCCTAATATGAGTCGAACATGTCCTTGATGGAGTCTTGGAATATTTTCTGACTTTTAGATCATGACCGTAACCCTCTATGGCCATTGGATCCTGTGGTCCATACACAACTCCCGTAGATCCTTTTGATTAATCATAATTCAAGTCTAAACAAAAAAATCCCATCGTGTTCTATTTGCCTCCATCGAGTCGGCTCGGTCAGGGGTCGAGCTGGCTCGACTGCATCTCGCCCAGACTCCTATTATCTATCTACCTAAGAGAACCAGCTCGATTATGGTTCGAGCTGGTTCAATCTTAATTCGAGTCGGCTCGATCGCATATCAGAGCCAGCCTGACTATTGTGCTGAAAATTGATTCTCTTCTTACTATGGATCGAATTTGAGGCATCAAATCCTAATAAGTGACACCTAATAGTATAAGGTGGCATTAAATCAGAACTAAAAGTTAACCTTTTAGTGCAATTACCTGTGTGATTAGATTCTTCTATCTTAAGCTCCGATAGGATTAGGGTTAAGGTGAACTCATCAAACCCAACATCTGTCATATGAGCTAATCATTCAATTCGAGTTTGATGTGAAACTCTAATAGAAACTCTTTCTATCATCTTCACACTACCATGGCCACGGGCTTATGGACTTAATCTAATGATCGTTATAGGGCTACTCCTCATCTACCGAGGTAGATAGATCCTCTATTGGTGTAATTCAGTTCCTACAATGAACATGCTATAGCCAATATACACCTCAGGATTTCGAATGGCTAAGAGATCGAGTTATGGTATAGTCAAACTATAACTCCCTCAAGGTGAACTTTCAATGTACCTTAGATCAAAGAATCAGACATACCACTGCAGCATCGAGCCAGTCATCGATGAGAAGGTAGACTCCCTTATGATTGCTCGAGGTGGTCACGCTCAGTGCTCTCATTCTCTAATGAATATCTATACTCTCGCTCCAGTGTCTCCAGACTATAGACTCGAGACTATCTATCCTAAGGAAGTGATCGTACATCAATCTTCTGAATCGATCACTGTCCTTATGATGATCCTACAATCAAAAGCAGTTTATGAGTTAATTATGACAACACTTGCCTTAAATTTTCAACTCTTAAAAATATGATTTGTCATTACCATTAACTCAAGGGATGTATCACAGACACTATGTACACAATATGATAGAATAAAAATAATCCTTTATTAATTTTAAGTCAAAATTATAAAATTATCCTTAGAAGTGTATTACAATTATCAGCCAATTTGGATTTTAGGATATACATCTAACAATACTCTCATATGGGAACCAAACCATATTCATAATCTCATATGAGCAGTCACACACTGATACACTCTCATATGGGATCCAAACCACATTCACAATCACATATGAGTAGTCTCACATTGACATACTCTCATATGAGAACTAAACCACATTCACCACATTCATAATCACATATAAGTAGTCTCATACTGACACACTCTCGTATGATTTCTTACGACCAGCCAGCCTAATCAACAAAAAAAAAAACACACTCTCATAAGTATTACTTTTATCGAGATAACACACTCTTATAGGGTTTCTTCTGAGCGGCCTGCCTTATCACTAAAAGGACAGTGCACTCTCATAAGTATAGCAACCCAATGGGTAGCCTATCTCATTGATATTTGAATGACACACTCTCATAGAGTTTACCATTCCTATGAGTGGCCTGTCTGTTCTCACAAACTTCAATAAGCCCCATGGCACGTAAATAGAAATCAATCTTGAAGATATTAAATCATATAAGAGATCACTATGAAACATGTTTAAAATCACTAAATCATGCTTTTAAAACCATGTATACATATACTACTTATGAAATATACAAAAGCTATTCAAAAACCATTTCTTGTTTCAATGGTTCTCAAACTATATATATATGAAATCAACATAAGTTGTAAAGTATCAAGAGAATATCATGTTTTTCAAATAATATTTTTACTTATTAAATTACAGTAAAAACACCATAGATAGATGGAATTCACTCACCTTCAGCTAGCTATTATTTAACTTTGATACTTATTTTCTCAAAGTACCCTTTGAGAACCTTCTCTCTTTCTATAATATTGATATACACTGATTAACATCATACTAAATTATTCAAGAATTTTTAAGATACATATCTTGCTTTCACCCTTACTCTTTAGCTCTCTTAACTCTTTGTTTTAATCCTACTTGTCTTAGCTTAGTTTTAGCTAAACTTCATATAGCTTAATAATTTTCTAGTAATTCAGCTGTACTTTCATTCTCATAACTATTTTCCAAATCAATCAATAATTGTCAACTATTTGTTAAGATTGATTAGACAACTTCCAGCAAGATAGACAATAATAATTCACCCTTAATTTAGGTTTAACTTCATACTTTGATTTATTAAACTTTGACATCAGATACTAAAAATTCAAGCTCTACTTTTAATCTATCTTAGGAACAAAAATCTTATCTTGAATAACTCAAGATCCAGCTGTTAGCAAAATAAACTTTCTTCTTCACAAATCAACAACCTTTCTTCTTCAATCCAACTCACCACCAAACTGTCTCTTCCTAACTAATTCTTCTTTAGTTGCTAACTAAGAACAGAGCCCTCTCTAACTCATTTTCCTTTCTTCGACCTCACTGAACAACATGAATAATCAAACAACAACAAAGAAATCAATGGCTTTAAGGTTTAGAAAACAAAAACTAGAAAGAGTCTTGATAGGTGTGAAGGGAAATCCTGATTTCTCGGTCCAGGTTCATTCAGATCTGACCAGATCAAGAGATGTATTTCAATTTTTTTTTTCTTTGATCTATATCAGATCTGAGATGTTTTAGATCTAATTCTTATTATTTTAATAAATAAAATAAAATAAGAATAAATTAAATCAAATTTAATTTACTTGATTTGGGTAATCCAATTATCCATTGATGATCCTGTATGCAGCGAAAGGTTCTGGATCTAGTCATGCAAGCGCCTGGCCTCTACCGGTATCCACTCGAGCTGGATCTGGAGATCCTCTTCTTCTCTATCATGTCTCCAAAAATTAGATCTGGAGGATTTTCAAAACTCCTTTTGAAGATCAGCAATCGTCCTTTGCAGCAGTGCAGCCTTCTTGCTTTTGATCGCCTTTCTTTGATCTGGATCGCACCAACCAAGCTCCAAAACTATTTTGGATGTGGAGAGGAGAGGGAGAAGAAGCTTTGGCATGGAGGAGGAGAGGAGAAAAGGCCTTTGGGCGTATGGAAACTCTTTTTTCAATCAATCTTTGAGTTGGGCACAGGGTCTTATTTATAGACTACCTGTGATCCAACTCCTCTTCTTCCCAACCAATCACAACCCTTTATGAAATCAGATCTAAATCTGATTGGTGAAAATAGAGTCCCCTAGATTCCTCCTTAGAGGGTGCCTAAGATCAGTCAAAGTTGGTTCTTAGAAGAACTCTAATTGAAATCCAAAAGGAGATAGAGTCCTTGTCCAACAAGGACTCCTAGGCGCCTCCAGCTTGGGTACACGCCTAGGGTGGCGTGCGCCCTCCTCCTTGCCAGGTTCTGACAGGGAGACAGGCCCCCACCAGCTCTCCAATAGGTGCATGACATGTGGTCAAAAGTCAAAGTGTCAATGTTCAATGTTTGACCAGTCAAAGGTAGACTTTTGACCAAAGTCAAAGAACAAGAAATGGCAGGTGACCAAAAATGGCAGGTAATGTCTTACAAAATAAGACAACCTTTTTTGACTTGGACAACCTCCAGTCAGACCATATGAAGGCCTCTAATTGAGCACAAACTCCTTTGGCTCGGATAGGACAACTTATTTATAATAGTAAAAGAAGAATATTAGGTTCAATCGAGTGCTAGCACGATTTTCTTGAACCTAATTGAATCTTATTCAGATCAATTGAACTGGATCAGTTCAATTGATGATCACCGATTCAAACCCTTATTTGTGTGACCTAGTTAGGTTCAATTCTGTATGGTAATGGGATATGTCATGATCTCTATCATCGACATCATCGAAACTCCTTTTGATGGATCAGAACTCTTCAGATTCGAACAGTTAGAATGATCGATCATCTAAATCATTCTAATTGCTCCCAAAGTCCACCAGTGACACCTAGCAGTATATGGTGGCAACCCATCAAAGCTGAATGCGAACCTCTTGGTGCAGCTACCTGTGTGATTCAGTTCTTCTATCTTGAGCCCCGATCAGATTAGGGTTAAGATAAACTCGTCAAACCCTAGTCTCTGTCATATGATGTAATCATTCGATTCGAGTTCGATGTGAAAATCTAAATAGAAACTCTTTCTATTATTTCACTCTACCATGGCCATGAATTTCTGGACTTGATTCTCATGATTATCATAGGGTTGCTCCTCTACCACCGAGGTAGGTAGATTCCATCTTGATGCCATCCAGTTCCTACAATGAACATGTTATAGCCAACATACACCTCAGGATTCCATATGGCTAGGAGATGGAGTAATGGTGTAGTCAAACTATAACACCCTCAAGGTGAACTACCGATGCACCTCAGGTCAAAGAACCAGACACACTACTATAGCATCGAGTCAGTCATTGATGAGAAGGTAGACTCCCTAATAACTACTTGAGGTGGTCATGCTCAGTGCCCTCGTTCTCTAACGAGTACCTATACTCTCACTCCGGTGTCTCCACACCATAGACTCAAGACTCATCTACTAAAGAGAAGCGATTGTACACCAACCTTTCGGATCAATCACTATCCTCGTGATGATCCTATGGTCGGGAGCAATTTATGAGTTAATAATGATTATTAATGTCTTAAATTTTGAACTCTTGAAAATATGAATTATCATTACCATTAACTCGAAGGATGTATCACAGACACTAAATACACATATGTGATAGAAAATAACCCATCTTATTGATATTAGCCAAAATTATAATTTTGCCCCTAGAAGTGTATTACAAGTGTCAGCCAATTCTGGCTTCTAGGGCACATATATCTAACAATCTCCCACTTGTCCTAAAGCCAATTGGCTACAAGTCTAAGTCCCATCTTCTCAAGGTGGGTTTCGATCCTCTGTTGGCCCAACGGCTTTGTAAGTGGGTCTGCCACATTATCTATGGAGTTGACTCTCTTGACCTCGACGTAACCCTTCTCGAGGTAATCATGGATGAGGTGGTATCGCCGCTCAATATGCTTGGATTTCTGGTGAGACCTCAGCTCCTTAGCAAGGGCTATGGCGCCATTATTGTCGCAGTATAGAGGAATGGCATCTGATGGCATTACTCCAATTTCTGCAGCAAACTTCTTGTATCAGAATGCTTCCTTCGCAGCCTCTGATGCAGCGATATATTCTACTTCCATGGTGGAATCTGCTATCATTGTTTGCTTGAAACTCTTCCAGCTAACAGCACCACCATTGCACACAAACAGACTCCCAGATGTCGACTTTCGATCATCTATATCAGACATAAAATCCGAGTCTGTGTATCCCTGGACTTGAGCTCTCCGTTACCGAAGACCAACATCATATCCTTAGTTCTTCTTAAGTACTTAAGGATACATTTCACAGAAGTCTAGCGTTCTTCACCTGGATTTGACTGATATCTGCTTGTGACACTCACAGCATGAGCTATATCAGGTCGTGTACATAGCATGGCATACATGAGGCTCCCTATTGCAGAAGCATAAGGGATCTTGCTCATGCGTTCTATTTCCTCAGGTGTGCTGGGGCACATCTTCTTGAAAAGATGAATACCATGTCTGAAGGGTATTAATCCCCTCTTAGAGTTTTCCATACTAAACCTCTTTAGTATTTTCTCTATGTACATCTTCTGTGAAAGTCCTAGCATCCAATTCGGTCTATCCCTATAGACCTTAATTCCTAGAATAAAGGATGCTTCACCTAGGTCTTTCATGGAGAATTCCTCGGACAATCACATTTTGACTGTCGTCAACATGGGAATATCATTCCCAATAAGGAGGATGTCATCTACGTACAATACGAGGAAGACAACAACGCTCCCACTGACCTTTTTGAAAACACACGGTTCCTCTTCATTTTTGATGAAACCAAACTTTTTGATCACATCATTGAAACGAGTGTTCCAGCTCCGAGATGTTTGCTTAAGTCCATATATGGACCTTTGCAGCTTGCAAACCTTGTGATCAGTATCACTGGATGTGAAACCTAGCAGCTGTTCCATATAGATATCTTCCTCAAGATGTCCATTTAGGAATGCCATTTTTACGTCCATTTGCCATATTTCATAATTGAAATAGGCTGCAACGGCAAGCAATGTGCGGATAGATTTTAGCATAGCCACTGGGAAAAAGGTATCCAGATAGTTAATGCCTTCGCATTGACTATAACCTTTTGCCACTAGTCTAGCCTTGAATGTCTCCACATTTCCATTTGCACCAATCTTTCTCTTGAAGATCCATTTACACCCAATAGGTACTATACCTTCTGGTGGATCTACCAAGGTCCAGACTTAGTTTGAGTGCATCGAGTCAATTTCTGACTGCATTGCCTCTAGCCATTTCTCGGAGTCGATATCTGATATCGCCTCGTTGTTGGTTTTGGGATCATCACCATGAGCACCATTACCTATGAGGAACATTTCCTCTACGTCCTCTGAAATAATACCTAAGTATCTCTCAGGGGGATGGGAAACTTTTTTCGATCTACGAGGTGGAGGAGGTAGTGTTCTTATTGGCTCAACCTGATTTGGTTCCAATTGGTCCTTAGCTCATTCCACTTGTGAGACTTTCTCATCAAGCTTGATCTGTTTTCCAATGCCGCTGTCTTGAATAAACTATTTTTCAAGAAAGATGGCATGTCGACTCACAATCACATTGTGGTCTTCTGGAATGTAGAAATAGTATCCTAATGACTCTTTAGGATACCCTATGAATCAAGCTCTAAAGGACCTAAACTCTAACTTGTCCGCTTGTTGTCTTTTGACGTGAGCTGGACAACCCCAAATTTTGAGATGACTCAGACTTGGTTTCTTACCGTGCCATATCTCATATGGTGTGGTAGGAACGATTTTAGAGGGAACCCTATTCAGTAGATAAATCGAAGTTAACAATGAGTGTCCCCAAAGAAAATCAGGGAGGTCTGTGAAGCTCATCCTGGATCGAACCATATCCAATAGAGTTCGATTTCTCCATTCTGAAACCCCGTTGAGTTGAGATGTTCCTGGTGGAGTCCATTGAGAGACTATGCCATTTTTCTTTAGATAGTCTAGGAATTTTCGGCTAAGGTATTCACCTCCTCGATCTGATCGAAGAACCTTAATGGGTGTTTCAGTTTGTTTTTCTACTTTATGTCTGAATTCTTTGAACTTTTCAAAAGCTTCAGACTTGTATCTCATAAGATACACATACCCATACCTAGATAGATCATCGGTAAAGGTAATGAAGTAGACAAAATTGCCTCTAGCCGGCACATCAAATGGGCCACACACATCAATATGTACTAGGGCAAGGAGATCTGTGGCCCTCTCCCCATGTCCAACAAAAGGAAGTTTGGTCATTTTGCCTTGAAGGCAGGATTCACAAGTTGGGTATGACTCGAAAGTCAATGGACTCAATAGTCCATTTTTCTCTAATTTATTGATCCTATATTCTGCTATATGACCTAATCTCAGGTGCCATAGATATCTATCGTTTGGACTATCCCTAGGTCGTGAGCATTCACGTTTTGCTCGAATAACGATCATACCTCCAGAAGGACCTTCCTTCTTTGCTCTTCAGGGTGGCCAAGTAAGTAGGGCAGTTCTGCTTCCAATGGTCGTTGCTATTGCAATGGAAACACTTTCCTTTGACATCGACCTTTTTCTTCGGCTCTGCCTTCTTCTTCTTTGATCCTTCCACCTTTTGCTTTTTCACAGACTTCTTTTTCTTTCCATAAGACTTTCTTTTGGAAGAAGTCCGTTCCATAGCAAGAACTAAGCCTTTAGAACCTTTCATAGAAAGCTCAGCGGTAACCAGCATATTTATTAATTCGGCCAAGGAATTCTAAAGTTTATGCATGTGGTAATTCATGATGAATTGCCCATATGCATCAGTCAAGGATTGCAGAATAATATCATTCTGCAGGTCCAAGTTTAACTTCACACCGAGCTTCTCAAGCTCTTCCATGTCCTTGATCATTGTCAGACAGTGATATTGGACTGACTGCCCATCACGCATCTTGGTCTTAAAAAGTCATTTCGTGACTTGATATTTGGTTGCGCGACTCTGTTCACCAAACATTTCCTGCAGGTGAGCCAACATTTGGCGAGCAGTCCCGATATCTTCATGTTGGCGCTGGAGTTCATCAAACATCGAGCCCAATATGTAATATCGGGCCTTATTATCTTCGTCTATCCATTTTTTCAGAGATGCTCTCTGTTCAACAGATGGATGGGCTGGTAAGGTGGGAGGGTCCTGATCCAAAACATGGGTTAACTTCTCGAAACCCAAAACTTTTTTGTAGTTTCTGAGCCAATCTTTATAATTGGATCCAGTCAGTCTATGTGTGTCCAAGATACGTGCCAATGGGTTGGATGCAGACATTTTCTTGTAGAGAGTCAAAGATTCTAGTCAGATACTATAATTATGACTTGACCAATTTACTTAGGGATCTTATTTTTAAATAAATTAGCTCCCACTATTTTCTTGGATCCCTACACTTCCTCTGTAGAGATATGAAAATCTCCATGATTAATGATTTCTAGTGGGTGGTGCGGTCTCACCAACTGACTCATCACCTCACCTAACAGTTATTAGTGATGGGTTAGCCAATGAGTGAACAACTCTTGTTCAATGATTCTCTAATCATAGTGCACCCAAACTTGGTCTCTAATTCATGAATCTCACCGTATCTGGAATATTGATCCACTCCTTAGTTAAGTCAGACCCACCATTTGCATAGACTGGGTTCCTAATTGAGTCTCTCACCGTATCCAGAATATTGAGCCCAACTCATCCTCCAGCCCATAGCATCCAATGCCTAATAGACATGGTTGCGTCTTTCCGGTGCAACTGAGCCATTGTATCCAACCGAGAACAATCAACTCCGAAAAGGGTCTGCACGTCTACAATGGTGGAAGATCTCAGACTTAATCTTTTCTTAGGGAGAATTGATTCAGGTCTCATTAAACTAGACTTGGCTTAGTCATAACAATTATGACTAACCTAGTGGCATGGGTTAGCTCGGATTATTGACCACCTCAGATCAGAACTGTGACAATAGATATGGCCAGGTAAGTGAGATCGGTGGAAGGAATATGCCATTAACTCGTACAAGAATGCATTCAGGTCGAGTAGCTTCTAATTAAAAACCAGTCGATCGTATGTGCCAAACTTACCTTAGATGCCAAATTGTTGAGCCAGAACCAATTGGGTTTGCCTACAATCCAGACTCTAACCTCTAAGCCTAATTAGGTCTTGCTTGATCGTGACTCGATCTTGACCCAGACTTAATCCTGTTAGGCTGGTCAATTTAAGCATTGTTGATCCCCTCTAACCAACTCTTGATTCGATTTGATCAACCGCTTAGACCTAATTGAGCTACCCAAGCCCGAACCCAGTATTATGAATATGTCTTAGATCTGAAATTCTCAATTTTAGACCTAATTAATATTCCATAATCTTAATTTTTAATTAAGTAGGGTTTATAAATAAAATATGCACAATAAATTCTAAGGTTTCAGGATCTAGGGTTTTGCAGAAAGTAAGTTTTGGGTTTTTGATTAAGGATGAACACGCAGCACCCCTACACATCAAAAGAACACCCCATCAAATGGGAAGAGAGGACTTTTAAACCCTTCTTTGTTCTTATGATCGGATGGCCAAGAGGAATGCCTTAATCAGGAACATGCAATACTACAAAACAGTTTTAGATCTATATCATATATCTCATATATAAATCAGATCTAATTATGGCATATTTTGCATACATCTCATGTATCAAATCATGCATTTTTTCAAATCTAAATTATCTCATAATAATTTAAAAATTAAATTTAAATTGATCTTATCAAAATAAACCCTAATCTAGATAATTATGTAGAACTATTCTACAACTAGTCGAGACATGCATCAATCATATCTCATATGATATTCAAATTAAATAATTTTTATTTACTATTTTTTAGATATTATTATAACACTTATAATATCAAAAAATAGTAAATAAAAGGATCTAAAATATAATTTAATCAGATTAAATCAAAAACATGCAAGACTATTCTACAGAACTATTCTATTCTAGAACTAGTCATGCATATCTTCTAATCTTAGATCCAAATCATTTAATTTTAATTTTTTCTGATTTCAGATCTGATCACATCTCATGTGACATCTGAAATTAATTATTTTTTGATTAAAATAAATTTAAAATCAGATCTAAACACTTTTAGAACCATGGCTCTGATACCAGTTGAAGGGAAATCCTGATTTCCTGATCCAGGTTCGTTCAGATCTGATCAGATCAAGAGATGTATTTCAAAATTTTTTATCTTTGATCCATATCAAATTTGGGATGTTTTAGATCTGATTCTTATTATTTTAATAAATAAAATAAAATAAGAATAAATTAAATCAAATTTAATTTACCTGATTTGGGTAATCCAATTATCCGTTGATGATCCTGTATGCAGCGGAAGGTTCTGGATCTAGCCACACAAGCGCCTGGCCTCTACCGGTATCCACTCGGGTTGGATCTGGATATCCTCTTCTTCTCTATCACATTTCCAAAAATCAGATCTGGATCTGATCTGGAGGATCTTCAAAACTCCTTTTGAAGATCAGCAGTCGTCCTTTGCAGCAGTGCAGCCTTCTTGCTTTTGATCGCCTTTCTTTGATCTGGATCGCATCAACCAAGCTCCAAAACTATTTTGGATGTGGAGAGGAGAGGGAGAAGAAGCTTTGGCATGGAGGAGGAGAGGAGAAAAGGTCTTTGGGCGTATGAAAACTCTTTTTTCAATCAATCTATGAGTTGGGCGCAGGGTCTTATTTATAGACTACCTGTGATCCAACTCCTCTTCTTCCCAACCAATCACAATCCTTTGTGAAATCAGATCTAAATCTGATTGGTGGGAATAGAGTCCCCTGGATTCCTCCTTAGAGGGTGCCTAAGACCAGTCATAGTTGGTTCTTAGAAGAACTCTAATTGGAATCCAAAAAGGAGATGGAGTCCTTGTCCAACAAGGACTCCTAGGCGCCTCCAACTTGGGTACATGCCTAGGGTGGCGTGCGCCCTACTCCTTGTTAGGTTCTGGCAGGGGGACAGGCCCCCACCAGCTCTTCAATAGGTGCATGACATGTGGTCATAAGTCAAAGTGTCAATGGTCAACGTTTGACCAGTCAAAGGTAGACTTTTGACCAAAGTCAAAGAACAAGAAATGGCAGGTGACCAAAAATGGTAGGTAATGTCTTACAAAATAAGACAATCTTTTCTAACTTGGATAACCTCCAGTCAGACCATATGAAGGCCTCTAATTGAGCACAAACTTCTTTAGCTCAGACAGGACAACTTATTTATGATAGTAAAAGAAGAACGTTAGGTTCAATCGAGTGCTAGCACGATTTTCTTGAACCTAATTGAATCTCATTCAGATCAATTGAACTGGATCAGTTCAATTGATGATCACCAGATTCAAACCCTTGTTTGTGTAACCCAATTAGGTTCAGTTTTGTATGGTAATGGGATATGTCATGATCTCTATCATCGACATCATCGAAACTCCTTTCGATGGATCAGAACTCTTCTGATTCGAACAGTTAGAATGATCGATCATCTAAATCATTCTAATTGCTCCCAAAATCCATCAGTGACACCTAGCAGTATATGGTGGCAACCCATCAGAGCTGAATGCGAACCTCTTGGTGCAGCTACCTATGTGATTCAGTTCTTCTATCTTGAGCCCCGATCAGATTAGGGTTAAGGATAAACTCGTCAAATCCTAGTCTCTGTCATATGATGTAATCATTCGATTCGAGTCCGATGTGAAAATCTAAATAAAAACTCTTTCTATTATTTCACTCTACCATGGCCATAGATTTTTGGACTTGATTCTCATGATTATCATAGGGCTGCTCCTCTACCACCAAGGTAGATAGATTCCATCTTGATGCCATCCAGTTCCTACAATGAACATGTTATAGCCAACATACACCTCAGGATTTCATATGGCTAGGTAGACCGAGTAATGGTGTAGTCAAACTATAACACCCTCAAGGTGAACTGCCGATGCACCTCAGGTCAAAGAACCAGACACACTACTACAGCATCGAGTCAGTCATTGACGAGAAGGTAGACTCCCTAATGACTACTCGAGGTGGTCACGCTCAGTGCCCTCGTTCTCTAATGAGTACCTGTACTCTCGCTCCGGTGTCTCCACACCGTAGACTCAAGACTCATCTACTAAAGAGAAGCGATTGTACACCAACCTTTCGGATCAATCACCATCCTCGTGATGATCCTATGGTCGGGAGCAATTTATGAGTTAATAATGATTATTCATGTCTTAAATTTTCAACCCTTGAAAATATGAATTATCATTACCATTAACTCGCAAAGGATGTATCACAGACACTAAATACACATATGTGATAGAAAATAATCTATTTTATTGATATTAGTCAAAATTATAATTTTGCCCCTAGAGGTGTATTACAAGTGTCAGCCAATTCTGGCTTCTAGGGCACATGTATCTAACAAGGTGTCATTCCATAAGGATTCCACCCAATTCCCAACTAAATAGGTATTGCTCTAAGGTATTTTCAGCTATTAGTTAATGCCCTCATGTTGCTCACTCATTCTCTAAAGAATGATTTTAAAATTATAACTTAAAATTCTCTTGATTAAAACCTGCTCCTAGAAATTTTTATGATTGGGGTCGACATCTTTGAAAGCATCGACATCCATATATAGGTCATCCCCTAGATTATCCCTTCTTAGGATAGGTCAACCTTTGGGTTGGCCCTTTACACAAAAGTGACGACACCTTTTAAGGACAGATCAACACCTTTCAGTGCCACCATATAACTTTCTAAAATCTTCCTCTTTATTCTCCTAAGATAGTGTTAACATCTCTTGGAGAAGTGTCGACCCCTTGCCCAAGGTTTTGACTAAAAATTTTATCTTATGCTTTCCTCAAAGTATCACTCATTCGAGTGTCCTCATTTATTTTACTCTTCATTAACTTTAAAATATAAATATAAATATAAAAATACTCCTTATTTAGAATCAATAAAAATATCAAAAAAGTTAAAATCCTTAAGAACAAGATATCAAAACTTGGGTTCTAGTTCAAATTTTTTCAAATCTAAAATTTTTAACACTTTTTTCTTCAGAATGAATAGGTTAAAAGGTCTCAAAATTTATTAAAAATTATTTTATGACTCACTAACACCTAAAAATCAATTATTATCAATTTTATTTTCAAGAAAATACATATTTTATATAGCCCTCCATATAGATTCTAGTTTTCATACTTAGAAAATTTTCAGAACTCGCAATAGTAGATAGTCATAATTTGTGCTCCAATGGCTTCAATAAATTTGCTAGTTCAAATATACCATAAATAAATTACTATACCATACGTACATGAACATAAATTTTTTAAATTATTGTTTTGCTAGTTCAGGATGTTACATTCCTTCCTCCTTAAAATAAATTTCATCCTTGAAATTTGCATACAACAAAGTTAGAACACTAAAAATTACGTAACTCTTATTTTATTGATAAATTTGTAGCAAATAATATCATTTATTTAATTGTAGAGACCATGCCTGGTTTCATATTATGATAACTTACATCTCCTATCATCCGTTTGACCTTGCTGATATGTGCTAGCATCTTGTCCTTCAATTTTAGTCCTTACTCTACTTGCTGATGAGAGATTTTTAACTGAGGCTTTATTAGGATAATTCCTCCTCTTGTGACTCATCTATCCATACTAGTAACATTCTCTAACTCTTTTTGATACCTTGCTTCCCACAGACTACAACATCATCTTCTACTTAGTCTTTCCTTGCTCTAGGCTAGTAGAAGAAAAAGAACTCATACCTGACTCTACTGATGCTCCGAAAGGATAACTTGGTTGTTTAAAAGCACTTGCTTTCTTTGATAACTAATCTTCTTTTATACCCAGGGAGAAATCCTGCATACTTCTTTTACCTCTCTCCTACCTATGATCATAAAATTCTTTTTGCACTTTCTCCACTCTACTAGCTCCCATAATTAGTTCAGCAAAGCTATTATAGTTATGCATCTTTATTTTTGCTTTGATTTCTAGATGTGACCCATCTTGAAATAATCAATATATTTTTTTCATCCATAACAAATATTAGAGCAAAATATGACAACTCTATAAATTTAGCTTCATACTTAGCTACTGACATTCTTTCCTGAGTTAGATTGAGAAACTCCTTTCTCTTCTGATCCTGATACACGACTGAGTAATACTATTGATAAAATTTCTTTCTGAAATCATCCCAAGAAATAACATATCCTTGTGGTTGCCTATCTATATATGATTCCCACTAATATGTAGCCCGACCTTCCAAAAACATATAACAATGCTCACATTTTAATCATCGGTACTTTTCATCAACATAAATATCCTTTGCATATATTCATTAACCATAAACCATTTCTTATGCTCACTAATTATAAACCTTCATTCATCTATACTAACCATTAAATTTTTACTTATCTTTACTAATTACTGAACCTTGCTCATATCAACAATTAAACCCTACCCATCTCAATAAATTATTAACCTTGCTCTGATACCAAACATGTAACACCCTACCCCTAACTAACTACGGGTTATGATGCCATACCCCATCGTTATCTAAAGGTTAAGAGGATTTCTATGCTATAGCTAAGCTACAGTATCTTTTAAACTTGCTTAATCCGCTAAAGCCAATATCTTAATTTAACTTATCAAATCATATAAACAACCTCATGGTTTCAAATTTACAAAACCATGTTTGATTCATATGTTCTAATCGTTAAACCATTCTTTTAATACATGCCTTCTTAAAATACTTAAATATATACACATGATAGTTTCAAACATAACTACAACCATAGAATATAATAGAACTCACAACTTTCAAGTATCTCTATCTTTGCTATACACGATCTACTCTTTATATATGATAATTGTTGAAACACAAGCTGATACCAAACCTCTGAGTCAAGCTACTCCATAATTGCAGATAAAAAAAGTGGGGAGTGAGACTTGAGAAGTCTTAGTGAGTGTAATTTCATCTAACAATGGCAAATAGATAGTTATAATTATCATAATACTATATACAACATGCTGTTATTAAGCTTCTAAATATTTATAAACCAACACGAATACTTCACATAAAAGATTCTTGTAAAGTACAAACCTTTACTTACCACTGATAATACCATAATAATATATTTCCATAGAATTTTTTACAAATAACTGTACCACAACTATATCCTCATATGAGCGGTCACATATTGACACACTCTCATATAGGATCCAAACCATATTTACAATCACATATGAGCAGTTTCGTACTAACACACTCTCATAGGGAACCAAACCACATTCACAATCATATATGAGCAGTCTCACACTGACACATTGTCATATGATTTCTTATGAGTAGCCTGCCTTATCACCAAAAAGGATGACACACTCTCATAAGTATAGCTTTTATTGAGACAACACACTCTCATAGAAATTTTTATGAGTAGCCTACCTTATCACAAAAAGAATAACATACACTCATAGGTATACCATTCCAATGGGAAGCCTATTTCAGGGATATCAGAATACACTCTCATAGGGTTTACCATTCCTATGAGCAACCTATCAGTGCTCACAAACATTAATAAGTCCCATAGCACATAAATAGAAATCAACCTCAAAGAGATTAAACCATATAAGAGATCACTATGAAACATGTTTAAAATCACTAAGTCATGCTTTTAAAATCATGTGTACATATACTTGCTTATAAAATATACAAAAGTTATCTAGAAACCATTCCTTGTTTTGATGATTCTCAAACCATATATATATGAAATCAACATAAGCTATAAAATATTTTTACTTAGCAGAGTACAGTAAAAATGTCATAGATAGATGGAATTCACTCACCTTCAGCTAGCTATTATTTCACTTTGATACTTGATTTTTCCAAAGCACCCTTTGAGAACCTTCTCCCTTCCTATAATATTGATATATATTGATTAACATCATACTAAATCATTCAAGAATTTTTAAGATACATTTCTTGCTTTCACCCTTACTCTTTAGCTCTCTTAACTCTTTGTTTTAATCCTACTTTACTTGTTTTAGCTTAGGTTTAGCTAAACTTCACATAGCATAACAATTTTTCAGTAATTCAGCTATACATTCATTCTCATAACTATTTTCCAAATCAGTCAATAACCTTTAACTATTTGTTAAGATTGATTAGACAACTTCCAACAAGATAGACAATAATAATTAAATTCTTAGGTATTAGTGAGTCACAAAATAATTTTTAATGAATTTTGAGATCCTTTAACCTATTTGTTCTTAAGAAAGAAAGTTTTAAAAATTTTAGGTTTGGAAAAATTTGAACTAAAACTTAAGTTTTGATATCTTATTCTTAAAAATTTTAATTTTTTTGATATTTTTATTTATTTAAAATAGAGGGATATTTTTTTTATTTATATTTATGTTTTAAAGTTAATGAAGAGTAAAATAAATGAGGACACTAACTTCTCTAAGATAAAATTTTTAGCCAAAATCTAGGGAAAGGGGTCGACATTTCTCCAAGAGGTGTCGACACTGTCTCAGGAGAATAGGGAGGATATTTTTAGGAAGTTCTACGACAACACTGAAAGGGGTTGACCTATCCTTGAAAGGTATCGACACTTTTGCATGAAGGGTCGACCTAGAGGTCGACCTATTCTGAGAAGGGATGACCAAGGGGATGACCTATGTGCGGGTGTTGACACATATTTTAAAGGTGTCAACCTCAATTATTGAAATTTCTAGAAGCAGATTTTAACAGAGAGGATTTTAAGTTATAATTTAATTTTTCAAAAAATGAGTGAGCAGCTTGAGGGCATTACCTAATAGCTAGAAATACCTCAGAGCAACACCTGTTTACCTAAAAATTGGGTGGAATCCTTATGGAATGACATCTATCAAGACTCTTTCTAGTTTATGTTTTTTAAACATTAAAGCCACTGAGTTCTTTGTTGTTGTTTGATTATTCATGTTCTTCAAAGAGGCCAGAGAAAGGAAAAAGAGTTAGAGAGGGCACTGTTCTCAGTTAGCAACTAAAGAGAAATTAGTTTGGAATAGATAATTTGGTGGTGAGTTGGATTGAAAAAAAAGGTTGCTGATTTGTGAGGAAGGAAATTTGTTTTGCTGATAGCTAGATCTTGAGTTATTCAAGGTAAGAATTTTTGTCCCTAAGTTAAATTAAAAGTAGAGTTCAACTCTTAGTATATGATGTCAAGGTTTAATAAATCAAAGTATGATATTTTGATTTCAAGAAAATTCATATTTCATATAGGCCTCCATATAGGTGCTAGTTTCTAGACTTAAAAAATTTTTAGAACTCACAATTGCAGATAGTCAAAATTTATGCTCTAATGGCTTCAATAAACATTTTTGATTCAAATATACTATAAATAAATTACTGTGACACACATATACGAACATAAATTTTTTAATTTATTATTTTACTAGTTCAAAATATTATATATATTATTGAGGATAAACCCATTGCTGTCAAAGTTTGATAAGATGTTTAGTCTCAAGATGACCTCATTCGGTGGTAACATCCATGATTGAACTACAACCAACATGAATTCTTGCTCTAGTTAACTTTAAGACTGTCGATCTTGGACTTGGAAATGCTAGACGATCCTCTTAGCTTTGGCTATCAGCTCCTTCTGATTTTTGCATAACCAGCAAAGCACTACGAGCCTCATCCAGACGAGCTTGAATAATAAAGACAGCCAAACATCTTCGCTATAAGCGGTTAACCCCCTTCAGTAGAACTTCTTTTGGATGAACTTGGATAGTGAAAGCAATCACCTAAGCAGTTAGAGTGCAAAGTATTCAATCCCTTGGCAGCCTAGCCTAACCAATCTTGAGGTTGGCCAAACTCCTTTCCATTCAAATCTCCTTCAAGCCGAGTCTCACCATCGTAGTTGGATCTCACAATAAGAATCATAGGCTGGCAGAGCTTCTCCTCAAACGAGCTTCTGTATCTCATCGTGAGTGGCGGATCTTGGCATTCCTATGTCAAGAATCTTGAATGTGCAATCTAGAGTTGATAAAAGAACCTCATCTTCAAAATAAGTCCAAACTTTTCCCCTAAAAACCTGTTGTATTTCTAAATCAGTGAATCTGCTACCCTTATCAATCTTCAAGCTAGAATAGTTATTTACTTATGGATGACCTTGAAAGTGGCCAAACTCTAAAGGAACAGTCAAGACTCGCTAGAGTTTTCTAGTTGTGTCCATCTATCACAGCTACAGCCAACTCCTGATCTAGACGAACTCCTTCCGATAGTCAATTGGACTCCTTCAAGTCTTCCAAATAAACTTCTTCCAGTTGTCCGTCAAACTCCTTTCAGTGGACAAGTTAGCTGCCTTACATTTTGAGCATCAATCAAGCAAGCTTAATAGCAGAGGAGACTTACATTACTTCAACCAAACACAATGGATATCAGTCAACGTAAAAATGACCTTGGAGAAGTTAATCCTCCTAAGATATGAAGTTACTTCACTGTCTAAAATAGTTCCATCGAAACTTCAATTATAACATACAGATACTACCCCCCCAAATCCCCTGGCTCCTATCGGTACTACCAGATAGTTACAACTCTCACCATCAATTTGATACCAACCTAAAATAAGGGACCTCCAATATATTCTCTAGCCTCAAAATGCTGCTAAAATTCACTGAGTTCTCCTTTTTGTTGATCTGAGAGACTGATCGCCCCTAGCACAAACTCCGGTCTAGACTTGTTTTACAGGTTCCTGTGGTGATCTGTTCTTTTCCAACTCTAGCTTTTTGACATCTATAATTTTTCGCACCAATAGAATTGGTGCAAGAGGAAGGTGTTAAATATATGTGCCCTAGAAGCCAGAATTGGCTGACACTTATAATACACTTCTAAGGAAAAAATTATAATTTTGACTGTAATCAATAAAATGGATTATTTTTTATCACATATATGTATTTAGTGTCTGTGATACATCCTTTGAGTTAATGGTAATGATAATTCATATTTTCAAGAGTTCAAAGTTTAAGACATGAATAATCATTAATAACTTATAAAATGCTCCCAACCATAGGCTCATCACAAGGATGGTGATTGATCTAGAAGGTTCGTGTACAATCACTTCTCTTTAGTAGATGAGTCTTGAATCTATGATGTGGAGTGAGAGTATAGATATCGAGAACGAGGGCACAGAGCGTGACCACCTCGAGTAGTCATAAGGAAGTCTACCTTCTCGTCAATGAAGACGATGCTGCAGTAGTGTGTCTGATTCTTTGACCTGAGGTACATCGGTAGTCACCAAGGGGGACTACACTTACTCAATCTCCTGCCATATGGAACCCTAAGTGTGGCTAGCATGTCATGAATGGATAGCACAAGATGGAATCTATCTGCCTCGGTGGTAGAGGCAAACCCTATGATCTGAGAATCAAGTCCCAAAGTCCCAAGCCAGCAGAGTGAAATAATAGAAAGAGTTTCTATTTAGCTTTTCATACAGGACCTAAATCGAATGATTACATCATATGATAGAAACTAAGGTTTGATGAGTCACCTTAACCCTAATCTGATCGGGGCTCAAGATAGAATAACTTAATCATACAGGTAGCTACAACAAGAAGTTCACATTCAGCTCTGATGGGTTGCCACCATATACTGCTAGGTGTCACTGGTGGATTTTGGGAGCAATTAGAATGATTTAGATGATCGATCATTCTAGCTGTTCGAATCAGAAGAGTTCTGTCCATCGAAAGGAGTTTTGATGATATCGATGATAGAGATCATGACATATCCCATTACCATATAAAACTGAACCTAACTGGGTCACACAAATAAGGGTTTGAATCTGGTGATCATCAATTAAACTGATCTAGTTCAATTGATCTGAATGAGATTTAATTAGGTTCAAGAAAATCATGCTAGCACTCGATTGAACCTAACGTTCTTCTTTTACTATAATAAATAGTTGTCCTAATTGAGCCAAAGGAGTTTGTACTTGATCAGAGGCCTTCACTAGGTCTGACTGGAGCTTGTCCAAGTTAGAAAAGGATTGTCTTATTTTGTAAGACAACACCTGCCATTTTTTTGTCACCTACCATTTTTCGTCCTTTGACTTTGGTCAAAAGTTGACCTTTGACTGGTCAGATGTTGACCATTGACACTTTGACTTCTACCCACGTGTCATGCACCTATTGGAGGGCTGGTGGGGGCTTGTCCTCCTACCAAAACCTGGCAAGGAGGAGGGCGCACACCACCCTTGGCATGTGCCCAAGTTGAAGGTGCCTAGGAGTCCCTATTGGATAGGGACTCCATCTCTTTTTTGGATTCCAATTAGACTCCTCCTAAGAACCAAGTTTGATGGGTCTTAGGTGCCATTTAAGGAGGATTCCAAGGGACTCTATTCTCATCAATCAGATTTAGATCTGATTTCATAAAGGATTATGATTGGTCGGGAAGAATAGGAGTTGGATCATGCATAGTCTATAAATAAGACCCTGCGCCCAACCCAAAGAGCAATTGAAAAATTCCCATGCCCCAAGGCTGGTTCTCTCCTCCTCCACACCAAGCCCATCTTCTCCCTCTCCTCTCCACGCCCAAAGTAGTTTGGGATCTTGGTTGGTGCAATCCAGATGAGAGAAAGGTGACAAAAAGCTAGAAGGCTTGGCTGCTGCAAAGGACAACTCTTGATCTTTGAAAGGTATTTTGAAGATCCTCCAAATCAGATCTAGATCTAATTTTTGGAGTTATGATAGAGAAGAGGAGGATCTTCAGATCTAATCCAAGTGGATACTGGTAGAGGCCAGGCACTTTCATGGCTAGATCCAGAACCTTTCGCTGCTTACAGGATCATCAATGGATAACAGGATTACCCTACGTCAAGGTAAATTTAATTTATTTTAATTTATTTGAATTTATTTTAATTATTAAAGTAATAAGAATTAGATCTAAAATATTTTAGATTTGATCTAAATTAAAGATAAAAATTTTTAAAATATATCTCTTCATCCGATCAGATCTAAACGAACCTGGTCTGGAAAATCAGGATTTTTCCTTCAACTGGTATCAAAGCCAAGGTTCTAAAGTATTTAGATATAATTTTAAATTTATTTTAATCAAAAAATTAGTAATCTCAGATGTCACATGATATGTGATCAGACATAAAATCAAAAAAATTAAAATTAAATGATTTGGATCTAAGATTAGAAAATATGCATGACTAGTTCTAAAATAGAATAGTTTTATAGAATAGTCTTGCATGTTTTTAATTTAATTTAATTAAATCATATTTTAGATCTATTTATTTACTATTTTCTAATATTATAATTATTATAATAACATCTAAAAATAATAAATAAAATTATTTAATTTTAACATCATATGAGTTATGATTGATGCATGTCTAGACAAGTTGTAGAATAGTTCTACATAGTTATCTAGATTAGAGTTTATTTTGGTAAGATCAATTTAAATCTAATTTTTTAGATTATTATGATATAATTTAGATCTAAAAATATGCATGATTCGATACATGAGATGTATGTAAAATATGCCATGATTAGATCTAATTTGCATATGAGATATATGATATAGATCTAAAACTGTTTTGTAGTATTGCATGTTCCTGATTAAGGCGTTCCTCTTAGCCGTCTGATCATAAGAATGAAGAAGGGTTTAAAGGCCCTCTCCTCCCATCCGATGGGGTGTTCTTATGACGTGTAGCGGTGCTGCGCATTCGTCCTTAATCAGAAATCTAAAACTTACTTTCTGCAAAACCCTAGATTCTGAAACCCTAGGATTTATTGTGCATTTTTTATTTTTGAACCCTACTTAAATTAAGAATTAAGATTATGAAATATTTATTAGATCTAAAATTAAGAATTTCAGATCTAAGATATATTCATAATACTGGGTTCGGGCTTGGGTAGCTCAATTAGGTCTAAGCAATTGATCAAACCGAATCAAGAGTTGGTTAAATGGGATCAACGATGCTTAAATTGACCAACCTAATAGGATTAAGTTTGGGTCAAGATCGAGTCACGATCAAGCAAGACCTAATTAGGCTCAGAGTTTAGAGTCTAATTGTAGGCTAACCCAATTGGTTTTGGCTCAATAATTTGGTGTCTAAGGTAAGTTTGGCACATACAATCGACTGGTTTTTAATTGGGAGCTACTCGATCTGAATGCGTTCTTGTATGAGTTAATGGCATATCCCTTCCATCGGTCTCACTTACCTGGCCATATCTGTTGACACAGTTCTGATCTGAGGTGGTTAATAATCCAAGCTAACCCATGCCACTAGGTTAGTCATAATTGTTATGATTATGATAAGTTTAGTTTAATGAGACCTAAATCAATTCTCCCTAAGAAAAGATTAAGTCTGAGGTCTTCCACCACTGTAGATGTACGGGCCCTTCCCGGGGTTGATTGTTCTCGACTGGATATAGTGGCTCAGTTGCATCGAAAAGATGCAACCATATCTATTAGACATTGGATGCTATGGGTTGGAGGATGAGTTGGGCTCAATATTTTGGATACGGTGAGAGACTCAATTAGGAATTCAGTCTGTGCAAATGGTGGATCTGACTTAACTAAGGAGTGGATCAATATTCTAGATATGGTGAGATTCATGAATTAGAGACCAAGTTTGGGTGCACCATGATTAGAGAATCATTGAACAAGAGTTGTTCACTCATTGGCTAACCCATCACCAATAACTGTTAGGTGAGGTGATGAGTTAGTTGGTGAGACCACACCACCCACTAGAAATCATTAATCATGGAGATTTTTGCATCTCTATAGAGGGAGTGTAGGGATCCAAGAACATAAGCTAATTTGTTTAAAAATAAAATCCCTAAATAAATTGGTCAAGTCATAATTATAGTATCTAACTAGAATCTTTGACTCTCTATAAAAAAATGTCTGCGTCCAACCCATTAGCACGTATCCTGGACACACATAGACTGACCGAACCTAATTATAAAGATTGGCTCAGGAGCTACAAAATAGTTTTGAATTTTGAGAAGTTAACCCATGTATTGGACCAGGACCCTCCTACCTTACCAGCCCATCCATCCACTGAACAGAGTGCGTCTCTAAAAAAATGGATAGACGAAGAAAATAAGGCCAGATATTACATGTTGGACTCGATGTCTGATCAGCTCCAGCACTAACATGAAGATATCAGGATTGCTCGCCAAATGTTGGCTCACCTGCAAGAGATGTTTGGTGAACAGAGTCGCGCATCCAAGTATCAAGTCACGAAATAACTTTTTAAGGCTAAGATGCATGATGGGTAGTCAGTCCAAGATCACTGTCTGATGATGATCAAGGATTTGAAAGAGCTTGAGAAGCTCGGCGTGAAGTTAGACTTGGATCTATAAAATAATGTTATTCTGCAATCCTTGACTGATGCATATGGATAATTCATCATGAATTACCACATGCATAAACTTCAAAATTCCTTGGTCGAATTAATGAACATGTTGGCACCGCTGAGCTTTCTATGAAAGGTTCTAAAGGCTCAGTTCTTGCTATGGAATGGACTTCTTCCAAAAGAAAGTCTTCTGAAAAGAAAAACAAGTCTGCAAAAAGGTAGAAGGTGGAAGGAGCAAAGAAGAAGAAGGCAGAGTCGAAAAAGAAGACCGATGTCAAAGAAAAGTATTTCCATTGCAACAGCGATGGCCATTGGAAGCGAAACTGCCCTACTTACCTGGCCACCCTGAAGAACAAGAAGGAAGGTCCTTCTGAAGGTATGCTCGTTATTGAGTCTAACCTTATGATTTTTTCTGCATCCAATTGGGTGCTTGACTCTGGTTCTAGTGCTCATCTGTGCACTTTCATGTAGGGTCTTGAGGATAGTAGGAGGCTAAGGGATGGAGACATGATCCTATGCATCGATAATGGAGCAAGAGTTGCTGCAGTAGCCATAAGAACATACCCTCTTTGATTATCATTTGGTTTAGACTTAGTTTTGAAAGACCATTATTATGTGCCTACAGCTAGCAGGAATTTGATTTCTGTTTCATGCTTAGCACTAGAAGGCTATGTGATTACCTTCTTTAAGGACCATTGTAACATTCTTTATGAAAAAAATAAAATTTCAAATAGTTTCCTTATTAACAGTCTTTATCAGCTACATATTAATGTACCTGTTCTAACTATCAAGCAAAACATGAATGCCAAACGACCTAGGGATAGTCCAAACAACAGGTATCTATGGCACCTAAGATTATGTCATATAGCAGAAGATAGGATCAACAAATTGGTGAAAAATGGGCTATTGAGTCCATTGATTTTTGAGTCATATCCAACTTGTGAATCTTGGCTTCAAGGCAAAATGACTAAACTCCCTTTTGTAGGACATGGGGAAAGGGCCATAGATCTCCTTGCCCTAGTACATACTGATGTGTGCGGCCCATTTGATGTGCCGGCTAGAGGCAATTTTGTCTACTTCATTATCTTTATCGATGATCTGTCTAGGTATGGGTATATGTATCTTATGAGACACAAGTTTGAAGCTTTTGAAAAGTTCAAAGAATTCAGACATGAAGTAGAAAAATAAACTGAAAAATCCATTAAGATTTTTCAATCAGATCGAGGAGGAGAATACCTTAGCCGAGAATTTCTAGACTATCTCAAGAAAAATGACATAGTCTCTTAATGGACTCCACCAGGAACACCTCAACTCAATGGGATTTCAGAATGAAGAAATCAGACTCTATTGGATATGGTCCGATCCATGATGAGCTTTACAGACCTTTCTGATTTTCTTTAGGGACACACATTATTAACTTTAATTTATCTACTAAATAGGGTTCCCTCTAAAACCGTTCCTACCATACCGTATGAGATATGGCACGGTAAGAAACCAAGTCTGAGTCATCTCAGAATTTGGGGTTGTCTGGCTCATGTCAAAGGACAACAAGCGGACAAGTTAGAGTTTAGGTCCTTCAGAGCTCGATTCATAGGATATCCTAAAGAGTCATTAGGATATTATTTCTACATTCCTGAAGACCACAATATGATTGTGAGTCGACATGCCATATTTCTTGAAAAATAGTTTATTCAAGACAACGGCATTGGAAAGCAAATTAAGCTTGATGAGAAAGTCTCACAAGTACAATGAGCCAAGGACCAATTGGAATCAAATCAAGTTGAGCCAATAAGAATACTACCTCTTCCACCTCGTAGATCAGAAAGAGTTTTTCATCCCACTGAAAGATACTTAGGTATTATTTCAGAGAAAGTAGAGGAAATGTTCTTCGTAGGTAATGGTGCTCATGGTGATGATCCCAAAATCTATAATGAGGCGATATCAGATATCGACTCTGAGAAATGGCTAGAAGCAATGCAGTCAAAAATTGACTCGATGCACTCAAACCAAGTCTGGACCTTGGTAGATCCACCAGAAGGTATAGTACCTATTGGGTGTAAATGGATCTTTAAGAGAAAGATTGGTGCAGATGGGAATGTGGAGACATTCAAGGCTAGACTAGTGGCAAAAGGTTATAGTCAATGCGAAGGCATTGACTATCAGGATACTTTTTTTCTAGTGGCCATGCTAAAATCCATCCGCATATTGCTTGCCATTGCAGCTTATTTCGATTATGAAATATGGCAAATGGATGTGAAAATGACATTCTTAAATGGATATCTTGAGGAAGATATCTATATGGAACAGTCGCTAGGTTTCACATCCAGTGATACTGATCACAAGGTTTGCAAGCTGCCAAGATCCATATATGGACTTAAGCAAGCATCTCGGAGCTGGAACACTCGTTTTAATGATGTAATCAAAACATTTGGTTTCATAAAAAATGAAGAGAAACTGTGTTTCTTTAAAAAGGTCAGTGGGAGCATGGTTATCTTTCTCGTATTGTATATGGATAACATCCTTCTTATTGGGAATGATATTTCCATGATAATGACAGTCAAAATATGGTTGTCCAAGGAATTCTTCATGAAAGACCTAGGCGAAGCATCCTTTATTCTAGGAATTAAGGTCTATAGGGATAGACCAAATAGGATGCTAGGACTTTCACAGAAGATGTACATAGAGAAAGTACTAAAGAGGTTTAGTATGAAAAACTCTAAAAGGGAATTAATACCCTTCAGACATGGTATTCATCTTTCCAAGAAGATGTGTCCTACCACACCTGAGGATATAGAATGCATGAGCAAGATCCCTTATGCTTCTACAATAGAGAGCCTCATGTATGCCATGCTATGTACACGACCTGATATAGCCCATGCTGTGAGTGTCACAAGCAGATATCAGTCAAATCCAGGTGAAGAATAATGAACTTCTATGAAATGTATCCTTAAGTACTTTGGTAACGGAGAACTCCTAGTCCAGGGATACACAAACTTGGATTTGATGTTTGATATAGATGATCGAAAGTCGACATCTGGGAGTCTATTTGTGTGCAATGGTGGTGCTGTCAGCTGGAAGAGTTTTAAGCAAACCGTGATAGCAGATTCCACCATGGAAGCAGAATATATCGCTCAGAGGCTGCGAAGGAAGCATTCTAGTACAAGAAGTTTGCTGCAAAAATTGGAGTAATGCCATTAGATACCATTCTTCTATATTGCGACAACAATGGCGCTATAGCCCTTGCTAAGGAGTTGAGGTTTCATCAGAAATCCAAGCACATTGAGCGGCGATACCATCTCATCCGCGATTACCTCGAGAAGGGTTACGTCGAGGTCAAGAGAGTCGACTACACAGATAATGTGGCAGACCCACTTACAAAGCCATTAGGCCAGCAAAAGATCGAAACCCACCTTAAGAAGATGGGACTTAGACTTGTAGCCAATTGGCTTTAGGATAAGTGGGAGATTGTTAGATATATGTGCCCTAGAAGCCAGAATTGGCTGATACTTGTAATACACTTCTAGGGAAAAAATTATAATTTTGACTATAATCAATAAAATGGGTTATTTTCTATCACATATGTGTATTTAGTGTCTGTGATACATCCTTTGAGTTAATGGTAATGATAATTCATATTTTCAAGAGTTGAAAATTTAAGACATGAATAATCATTATTAACTCATAAAATGCTCCCAACCATAGGATCATCACAAGGATGGTGATTGATCTAGAAGGTTGGTGTACAATCACTTCTCTTTAGTAGATGAGTCTTGAGTCTATGATGTGGAGACACCGAGCGAGAGTATAGATACTCGTTAGAGAACGAGGGCACTGAGCGTGACCACCTCGAGTAGTCATTAGGAAGTCTACCTTCTCGTCAATGACTGACTCGATGCTGCAGTAGTGTGTCTGGTTCTTTGACCTGAGGTGCATCGGTAGTTCACCTTGAGGGTGTTATAGTTTGACTACACCATTACTCGATCTCCTAGCCATATGGAATCCTGAGGTGTATGTTGGCTATAGCATGTTCATTGTAGGAACTGGATAGCATCAAGATGGAATCTATCTACCTCGGTGGTAGAGGAGCAGCCCTATGATGATCATGAGAATCAAGTCCAGAAGCCCATGGCCATGGCAGAGTGAAATAATAGAAAGAGTTTCTATTTAGCTTTTCACATCAGGACCTTGAATCGAATGATTACATCATATGATAGAAACTAGGGTTTGACGAGTTCACCTTAACCCTAATCTGATCGGGGCTCAAGATAGAAGAACTTAATCACACAGGTAGCTGCACCAAGAGGTTCACATTCAGCTCTGATGGGTTGCCACCATATACTGCTAGGTGTCACTGGTGGATTTTGGGAGCAATTAGAATGATTTAGATGATCGATCATTCTAGCTGTTCGAATCAGAAGAGTTCTGATCCATCGAAAGGAGTTTCGATGATGTCGATGATAGAGATCATGACATATCCCATTACCATATAGAACTGAACCTAACTGGGTCACACAAATAAGGGTTTGAATCTGGTGATCATCAATTGAACTGATCCAGTTCAATTGATCTGAATGAGATTCAATTAGGTTCAAGAAAAAATCGTGCTAGCACTCGATTGAACCTAACGTTCTTCTTTTACTATCATAAATAGTTGTCCTGACTGAGCCAAAGGAGTTTGTGCTCAATCAGAGGCCTTCACTTGGTCTGACTGGAGCTTGTCCAGGTCAGAAAAGGGTTGTCTTATTTTGTAAGACAATACCTGCCATTTTTGGTCACCTGCCATTTTTCGTCCTTTGACTTTGGTCAAAAGTTGACCTTTGACTGGTCAAATATTGACCATTGACACTGACTTCTGTCCATGTGTCATGCACCTATTGGAGGGCTGGTGGGGGCTTGTCCCCCTGCTAGAACCTGGCAAGGAGGAGGGCGCACGCCACCCTTGGCGTGTGCCCAAGCTAGAGGCGCCCAGGTGTCCCTGTTGGACAGGGACTCCATCTCTTTTTTTGATTCCAATTAGACTCCTCCTAAGAACCAACTTTGACTGGTCTTAGGCACCATCTAAGGAGGAATCCAAGGGACTCTATTCCCACCAATCAGATTTAGATCTGATTTCATAAAGGATTGTGATTGGTTGGGAAGAAGAGGAGTTGGATCATGCATAGCCTATAAATAAAACCCTGCGCCCAACCCAAAGAGAAATTGAAAAATTCCCATGCCCCAAGGCTAATTCTCTCCTCCTCCACGCCAAGCCCATCTTCTTCCTCTCCTCTCCATGCCCAAAGTAGTTTGGGATCTTGGTTGGTGCAATCCAGATGAGAGAAAGGTGATAGAAAGCTAGAAGGCTGCGCTGCTGCAAAGGACAACTACTGATCTTCGAAAGGTGTTTTGAAGATCCTCCAAATCAGATCCAGATCTAATTTTTGGTGACACGATAGAGAAGAAGAGGATCTCTAGATCCAGCTTGAGTGGATATCGGTAGAGGCTAGGTACTTGCGTGGCTAGATCCAGAACCTTCTATTGCTTACAGGATCATCAACAGATAATAGGATTACCCTACGTCAAGGTAAATTAAATTTGATTTAATTTATCTAAATTTATTTTAATTATTAAAATAATAAGAATTAGATCTGAAATATTTTAGATCTGATCTGAATTAAAGAAAAAAATTTTTGAAATATATCTCTTGATCCGATCAGATCTGAACGAATTTGGTTCGAAAAATTAGGATTTTCCCTTTAGAAGGGTTCTATCCCTTGTTCTTAAAGGAGCACTCAGCCAGAATTCTACTCTGCTTTGGCTTTCTTTTCTTTTTTGATTTGTCCACCAGGATTCTATTGAGGAAGGTATCAACCAAGCAATTTACTACCTCCACGGCTAGATCTCAGCCAGATCTGCCTCCTCCAACTTCATCTCTGGCACTCCAAGCTCCTCCACCGACAGTAGTGGTAGACATAGAGCAGTTCAACCTAGTGATCCAGTAGGTCAAGGGCCTCACCGAATTGGTGCAGGCCATGCAGCAATCTTCGATGCCTGTCCAGCCAGAAAAACCCTCATTGGAGTACCAGGACCTAGTGTGGGGTGGCCCCACCCAGGCGAGCCATCTAGTGACTCATGGGAAGGAGAAGTAGTGAATAAAGAGCCCCTATTCTGCTCATGACTCCACCCCCAAGAGATCCCTACCTCCCTTCAGCTAACAGACCCATTAGATCCATGATCAAGAAGATCTGCTCAATAAAAAATTTTAGGAAATGAATTAACGGATTAATGAACTCCACCATGCTCCTCCTGCCCATGGTGATGATATCTGTATTGACCCTTCTTTCTCTCTACAAATTATATAGGAACCTATCCTGTTGAACTTCAAGCTCTCCCAATTTGAGAGCTACGATGGAACTTCGGATCTAGCTGATTATCTTGAAGCCTTTTGGATGATGATGCTGCTCCATGGTGCACCAAATGCCAATCTATGCCGAACTTTTCCATCTACCTTGAAGGAAGGGGTAAGAAATTGGTACTTGAGCCTAAGCTGAGTATGATCTTTTCTTTCAACCATATAAGTCATCAGTTTGTGGCTCACTTCATCAACAGCCAATGACCAAGATGAGGTTCAGACTTTCTCATTAACATCAAGTAGAAGGAAGGAGAGTCCATCCGAGCTTACGTCAGCCGCTTCAATGCTACTGCACTGGAGGTCCGAAACTTAGACCAATCTGTAGTCATGATCGTGTTGAAATATGATCTTCAGAAGAATGATCTTTTGTCCTTCTTAAAGAGGAAGTATCCTAGGAACTTTGCCGAGATGCTTGCCCGAGCTAATGATTATGCTTGGATGGAGGAAGCCTTCAAAATAAAGAATGATGAGGCTACAAGAGAGTAGTAGATGGGCAAAACAAGCAAGCCCGTAGTTATGAAAAGGTCAAGTGAAGTTCAACCATGCTTCAAAATCCCTCCTGAGTGCAGACGAGCTCAAACTCCTCTTCAAGCTTGTCAACCAAGAATTCTCGATCAAAGGGCACGATGGAACTCTCCTCCTAGAAGATTCCACAACTACGCCACTCTCAATGCTCCAAAAATTTAAGTGCTGATGGAGATTAAGGAGAAGCTATCGAGTTCGGAGAGGATACACATACATCCTAGCAAGTGCAATCCTAACAAATACTACCTCTATCATGGTGACCATGATCATGATGCTGAAAAATACATTCAACTTCAAGATAAGATCGAGGAGCTTATTAGATGAGGTTGGCTCGGCCAATTTCTTCGACGTTGACTTGAAGGAAGGAATGATCGTCGAAAGCATTACCACAACCAGAGCCACCATGGAGGGAGGAGTAGCAAGGAGATTGGCCTCCACTAGGCATCATCAATACTATCTCTAGGAGACTTCGATGAGGGGAGGATAGTGGATCGACAGAACCTGCTAAGTGGCAAAGGATTGAAGAATCAATTTCTTTCACCAAAGAGGACACACAAGAGGTTCAGTTCCCGCATAATGATGTAGTTATAATTTCTTTAAATATTGCTGACTATGATGTACGCTGCATTCTTATTGATAATGAAAACTCTATCGATGTTTTATTTTATGATGCTTTCTCCAAAAAGTCCATACCTAATAACCATTTGGGACCAATGAACTCTCTTTTAGTAGGCTTCATTGGTGATGCTATGTCGGTTGAAGGGATAAAACATTAATAATGGTTGCATGGTGGTACCCAAGATAGTCCAAGGTATGGGTTGATTTTCTGATGGTAAAGGCTCCTTCTGCCTACAACTTAATTCTCGACCGACCTGATTTGAATGCACTTCAGGCAATGGTATCAACTTATTATCTGAAAATAAAGTTTTCAACAAGTTATGGGATCGAAGAAATCAGAGAAGATCAAGTTTTGATGAGACATTGCTACTTAATTACTTTACAAGAGGGCGAACAACCAGATCTTTGTTCGATAGATGGGCTTGACGTCCGTTATGACCTTACTGAAGAACGAGGTGAGCCTATGGAAGATTTTGTCACAATTTCTTTGAATGATAGAAATGAAGAGCACACTTTTTAGATTGGCTCCAACTTGGGAAAAGAAGTCAAAAAATAGCTCGTCGTCTTCTTACAAAAAAATGCAGATATTTTTGCTTGGATTTTTGCAAACATGCCCAGAATTGATACCAAAGTCATGAAACATCATCTGCTCATTGACCCCAAGCATCACCCAGTAAGGAAAAAGATGCTTGGCTATGCACCAGAGAGGTAGAAGAAAATTATGGAAGAGGTTAACAAACTCCTTATAGCTAGGTTTATCCAAAAAGTCTCTTATCTAGACTGGGTCTCTAAAGTTGTCCTCGTTACGAAGGCAAACAACAAATGAAAAATGTGTATAGACTTCAAGACGTTGAATAAAGCCTGCCCAAAAGATAGCTACCCTCTATCCTGAATGATCAGCTAGGGGATGCAACCTCGGATCATAAGCTTCTCACTTTTATGGATGCCTTCTCTAGCTATAACCAAATTCGGATGGCATCGAAAGATGAGGAGAAAACTGCTTTTATCACTTATCATGATATTTATTGTTATAGGATTATGCCCTTTGGACTTAAAAATATTGGTGCAACCTATCAATGCCTAGTCAACAAAATTTTTAAGAAGCAGATCGATTGCAACATAGAGGTCTATGCGGATGACATGCTTATCAAGAGCTGATCTTCAATAAATTATATTATCGATCTTGAAGAGATTTTCAGCACCCTCCAAAAATACAAGATAAAGTTGAACCTAATTAAGTGTACCTTCAGAGTAACTTTAGGAAAGTTCTTAGAGTTCATGATGTCAAGGTGCAGAATCGAAACAAATCTAGAGAAGATTCGAGCCACTTGAGAGATGACTACCCCAAAATTAATAAAAGAAGTTCTGCACCTGATAGGTAAAATAGCAGCTTTAAATTACTTCATCTTAAGGTCGGTCGAACATTGCATGCCCTTCTTTCAGATCCTCAAATAGCTAAAGAACTTCTATTGGACTTATAAATGCCAACAAGCTTTTAAAGAACTAAAAAGCTACCTTGGCTCACCTCCTCTATTAGCCAAGTCCGAATCTAAAGAAGAATTATTTTTGTACCTAATGGTCTCCCTTGTGGCCCTAGCAACAATCTTAGTCAAGAAATAGGCGAAAGTATAGAGGCCGATCTACTATATAAGTCGAGTTCTGAGAGGTGCTGAAACCAGGTATACTAAGTTAGAGAAACTAACTTATGCTCTATTGATTGTAGCCTAAAGGCTCTAACCTTATTTTTAGGGGCACTCTACAATACTCCTCACTGATTAACCAATCAAGATAGTTCTTCATTGAATAGACATTTCTAGAAGGATAGCAAAATGGATAATTGAGCTCACAGAGTTTGACATCAGTTTTCGACCTCGATCGTCAATCAAAACTCAGATATTGGTAGAATTCATAGTAGAATGCACTATTCTAGATGAAACCAAACTTGAACAGCCTAAGGTCAATATTTTATGGTTGCAACCAACTTTCCTGAAGAAAGAGTAGATCTCCTTGAAGGCTTTTAGACCCTGTTTGTGGATGGTTCATCCAATGCTTCTAGAGCTGGTGCAGGTTTGATTTTAGTTAATCCAAAAGAAATTATCATTGAGTATGCACTACACTTCGAGTTTTCCATAATAAATAATGGGATAGAATATGAAGCTCTAATTATGGGGTTGAAGATAGCCAAAGAACTAGAAGTAGATCGACTCTAGGTTTACAGTGATTCTCAGTTAGTGGTGGGGCAAGTTAGTGGCAGTTATGAAGCTCGAAAGAAAAGCATGATGAAGTACCTAGAAAAAGTGAGGAGTCAAACCCCAGCTTTTGGCAGTTTTGATATCCAACAGATCCTAAGAGCGAAAACTGCTCAGGCAAATCTTTTCTCCAAATTAGCCATACAAGCTCCAAGTGAATTGTCCAAAGAAGTTTTCTTCGAAGTTCTGAAGTATCCAAACTCAAATGAAGCCCAAACTATAATGCAGGTTGACCATGAGCCAAGCTGGATTGACTCACTTATTGCTTATCTCAAAGATAGTGTTCTCCCTTGAGACACAAAAGAAGCTCAAAAATTAAGAAATCAAGCCTCCCGATATATTTTATATGAGAATAGATCTTATAAAAGATCATATTCTTTGCCACTCCTAAAATATCTCCAACCATCTAAAGTTGACTATGCATTATGGGAGGTTCCTGAAGGAATATGTAAAAGTCATGTGGGAGCCTGAGCTCTATCTCACAAACTACTTCGACAAGGCTACTATTGGCCAACTATACATCAGGATGCAATGGAGTATGTGAGGAAGTATGATCGGTGTTAAAGAAATGCAAATATTCAAAGACAATCAGCCTTTGAGCTTACACCCTTGAGCATCCCATGGCTATTTGCACAATGGAGGATGGACATACTCGGACCCTTTCCTATGGCATCTGGACAGCGAAAGTTTCTCTTAGTGGCTATTGATTATTTTATCAAGTGGGTCAAGACCAAACCTCTAGCAAAAATTATTGAAACTAAAGTACAGAACTTCATCTAAAAGTCGATAGTCTAAAGATTTGGCCTACCTCGAGCTTTGATTATTGATAATGGAGGCCAGTTTGTAGGGAGAAAATTTGTCGAGTTCTATGAATATCTAAATATCTCTCACAACTTTACATCAATAGCTCATCCATAGGCGAATGATGAGACCGAGGTATCTAATAGGATCTTATTACCAACTATAAAAGCAAGACTTGAAAGAGCGAAGAAAACTTGGATGGATGAACTCTATCATATACTTTGGGCATACCGAACTATCCAAAGGTTGCCAATTGGAGAGACTCTATTTGCTCTAGCTTTTGGAATGGAAGTGGTCATCCCAATAGAACTTAAATAGCCTTCAGTGCGAGTAGTAGTATTCAATGAACAGTATAACTCGCAGGACCTCAAGGCTAACCTCGACTTGTTAGAAGAAAAATGAGAAGAAGCTTAAATTTGGATGGTAGCTTACAAGTAGAGAGTAGCCCACTATTATAATTCTAGAGTCAAAAGCAAAGCATTCAAGGTGAGAGACCTGGTACTTCAGTGAGCAGCTATTTCACAACCTCATGATCAAGAAAATCTCGCCCCAAATTAGGAATGCACTTATGAAATTAAGAAGGTTTGATGACCTTGATCTTACTATCTAAAAGAGCTCAGAGGAGCTGCACTCCCATAACCATAGAACTCAAAAAATTTACGAATGTACTATCGATGATCTTGTTTCAATAAAATTTCTTTACTTTAACATCTTCATCCTTCGTGCAAAGCTATGATGACAGGAAATAACTTTCCAAACTTCATTCTTAGTCAAAGCTAACCATGTTGGGAATAGAAGGAGAACCTCATCTTAACATGGATGAAAACCTTCAATTATCTAAGACAGGAAGAAGAGGGGAGAGGCCCTCTTAATGGTCCTTTTATGCCCCAGCAATCTTTTTAGGAATAGAAGAAGAACCTTATCCTTACAAGGGTTAATGATAACCATGTTAGAAATAGAAAGAAAACCTCATCCTAACATGGATGGAGATCTTTGGTTATCTAAGATAGGAGAAAATGGAAAGAGGCCCTCTCAACGATCCTTTTGTGCCCCAGCAACCTTTTTAGGAATAGGAGGAGAACCTCATCCTGACAAGGATTAAAGCTAACCATGTTAGAAATAGTAGGAGAACCTCATCCTAATATGGATGAAGACCTTCGATTATCTAAGATAGGAGGAAATGGAGAGAGGCCTTCTAAACAGTTCTTTTGTGCTCCAGTAATCTTGTCAGAAATAGGAGAATAACCTCGTTCTGATAAGGGTTAAAGCTAATCATGCTAGAAATAGGAGAAGAAACTCATCCTCACATGGATGAAGACCTTTGATTATCTAAGATAGGAGGAAGAGGGGAGAGGCTCTCTCAACGGTCCTTTTGTCCCGAGCAACCTTGTTAGAAATAGAAGGAGAACCTCATCCTAATAAAGATTAAAGCTAACCACTTTAGGAATAGGAGGAGAACCTCATCCTAACATGGATGAAGACCTCCAATTATCTAAGATAGGAGGAAGAGGAGAGTGGCCATCTCAACGATCCTTTTATGCCCTAACAACCTTATCAAGAACAGAAGGAGAACCTCATCTTGATAAGGGTTAAAGCTAACCACATTAGGAACAAGATGAGAACCTCATCTTAACATGGGTAAAGACCTTCAGTTATCTAAGATAGGAAAAAAAGAAGAGAGACCCTCTCAACGGTCCTTTTATGCCCCAACAATCTTGTTAGGAATAGGAGGAGAACCTCATCCTAATGTGGATGAAGACCTCTAGTTATCTAAGATAGGAGAAAGAGGAGAGAGGCCCTCTTAATGGTCCTTTTGTGTCCTAGCAACATTGTCAGGAATAGGAGGATAACCTCATCTTAACAAGGGTTAAAGTTAACCACGTTAGGAACAAGAAGAGAACCACACCATAATGTGGGTGAAGATCTCTAACTATTCAAAACAAGAGTTTATCTACATGATAATGTCCATGTTAAAAAAAATGATGAGAAAATGAGAAAATCAATAGACATCAAATCCAGGCAATGCAAAAAGATAATTAAAGAAAATATCATTGTATTGAAGATGAAGTTCATTATAAATGAAGATCTGCAAGACCATGTACAAACTAAGAAGGACCAGATTCTTTGAACTTCAGACTGCTGACCGCAGCCATCACTAAAGATTGCTTCAGGTCATTGACCTTTTCATCAAGCTCCTTCCTCTTCAGTAGACTCTCGTGAAATAGCTTTTTGGCCCTCCATAGGTCAGCTTCTAATTCGTGCAGCTTCTTTCTTAAATCTGTCGACTCCGCTTCGACGTCTTTCACTAGGTCCTGCTGATAGACTAGCTGAATCTTAAGATCGCAAAGTTCTCTTTTTGAACTATCGAATTTCACTATAAGATCTCCAAGTGTATTTCTCAAAGAAGCAATCTCGTCTGGGTCTACACTTGGGCTAGCCTGAACCTTGTCCACCAATCATTTTAGATGCTGCATCACTTCATAATTTGCCATCTTGAGCTTCTTCTTGAAATCGTCAATTTGTGTACACCAATAAATCCTATGGGACTCGTATGATCTCTCAGCATTAGATAGCTATTTTTGAAGGTTGGAGAACCTCTTCGACCAATTCCAACCGAACTCCATCTGACTCTAGGACCAGGTCGCACCCTCTACTTGTTTGATCTTCTCTTTTCTTTGTAGAGGCTGGCCTTGAGAGAATTGATTTTGGCAGTCAAGGTTCAAGCCTTCTCGCTGTCGAGCTTCTTCACTCATTCCAATTTCTCATCAAATCCCACTTGCTATCGATGAAATCCATGGAGTCCTTTTTGTGCAAATTATGAAGGTGGATAACCTCGATTGTGGTTTCAGAGCAGCTCTTCCTTGATTTTTGAAGCTCATCTTCGACTTTCTTCAATTTCTTTTTAGTATGATGAACTTCCTTCTCTAAATGCCTAATGTGAGTTTTCAGGAAGATACCTTGGGATAGAGGATCGGCTTCAGTAGGAGACTACATTTAGTGCATAAAAACATCACAACATGAGGGCATTATGAAAGAAAAACTTATTTTCATTAATCAAAATATTTTTGGATACAGAAAAAAGTATAGAAAAAGAAAAGAAAAGAATGTACAACAATCAAGAGTTTTCAACCTTAAGAGGCATGGCAGCAGATGAAGTCAGAGCATTCTCTATAACCTCAGGTCCGAAGCAAGCTCAGGAGTGACGGCAGCAGGTTCGGAGGCTTCAGGACCAGGCTCGACAATTAGGGGGGCGACACTAGTGTTGGAGGGACCTACTTCATCATCGAGCTCCTCTGTAAGAAAATCGAGGTCCATGTCAGAGTACTTCTTCACAATCCTTCCCATGCAGATCTCGAACTATTGGAAAATATGTCTCAAAGCCAATCGTCAACTTATTGATGGTTGAGCTATATTGTATCTATAATTGATTCATTAATAAATAGAATATTTTTTTGATATTTTTTTCATTGCAAAGAATTTATTTTCTAATGAACTCCATTATTGTGATGAAATTCTTAGGACTATTTAGCTTTAATAAAAAAAGAATTTATCGATTAGTCCTTAAATTTATTCACGATCAAATGATAGGCTGTTAATTAGAGCGACAGTATCTATCAAGCATAGGTTACTGTATGCCATATAGGTTGATTGTCCTCTTAACTAAGGAGTATGGAGACACTAATATGACATACAGGTGAGATGTATGGGTACATCATCATTGAACATGACCAACTCCAGGGCATTCGGCTATCGAGAATATCTCTGATGGGATATAGGTATAAGTGTCCCTTAGACCTAAGATCACTTTAGTGACTTGCAAGCAATTCACTGTGCTTTGGTACTAGACTAACTAAATTTCTAATTCAATAATGGAAGACTTTTGGGCATAGTCAAGTACTTGCAAAGTTAGAGTATGATCAAGATGAAATTAACCACTCCAAGAGTTAGAGAAGAATGTATCACTATATTTCAATATAGCAAAACCTTAGCTAGGATAATCCATCTGATGAATTTGATATTTTGAAATACAATGTGGACAACCTAATCAGAGTTAACAGTTGAACTCTAAGGTGTCCTATGAGCATTTTGGTCAAGGAAATAAATTATATGAAAACTATATCTGCATGGGTTCTAAGGATATTATTCTACATATTCGACCTATCTAGTCGTCGGGTACCATTACTAGATGATTACTTTGATTGGTATAGAAATTTATTTCTATACTACTAGCTTAGATTTGAACCTATGAGGTCACTACACTAGAGCTCATGATCTGATCAGATGGTTGATCAACGATTGAGAATCATTTTAGGGTTAAACAATCAATATGATTGATATTTAACTTAGTGCAAACATTGTAGGAGGATCGATTAGCAATTTAATTACTAATTAGCTTAATTTGATTGAGCCAAAGGGTTGAGATTAAGTCTAATTAAATATAATTTAATTAGATTTGATTTGGACTTGATTGGATCAAGTCCAATTGGCTTATTGGATAAGCCAAGTGCAAGAAAAAAAATTAGTCCTAGTTCAACTAGAACTTGAGTTAACCCAATTTCTTAATTTGATTAAAAAATTAAATTAAAAATAAATCTAATTTAATCTAATTTAATTAAATCCTTAATTGGGTTAGAAATCTAATTTAATTTGGTTGACTTGATTTTGATTTAATTTAGTTTGAGAATCCATATTTGACCAAGTCATAGATGGAATCCTAGTGAGACTAGGATTCCACCTTGCGCTACCTTAGCCCTCCATGCCCCATGCCCTCTTTCTCTCTTTATTTTGTGTGACAAAACCTCTCTCCTGATCTTCACACATGCCTCCTCTCTCCCTCTCTTTCTTATATGGTAATTAGGTGGAGGACCAAGTCAAAGGTAGTAGTTTGTTTGTTTTTGGATTCTATGAGATAGAATCCTAACAAATCTAAACTCTTCCCAAAAGGTGCCGCCCCTTCTCTTATTTTTTCTCTCCTATTTCATGGTGGGAAAGGTTCTCTTTGTGCATTCATTCTTGCTGGATTCACTAAAAAAATCAGAGGAGGGGCGCCCAAGAGTTGGGCAACCCAACCTCTTGCCAAAACTAGTCCTTCCTTGTCTAGTTTTTGACCTAGACAAGGACTCTTTTTTTTCTATAAATTTAGGATGAATTTTGGCCTAATTTTTTATGGAACACAGACCTTTAGAATATTTTTTGGGGGGTGCATAAATTAGAGAGAGATGGTCCTTGGGCATTGGATTTCCATAGATACCAAACTAGGTGTCTAGGTGAGAGAAAAGAGAAGAAGAAGAGGGTCTTCTTCTAGGGTAGTTTTGATTTTCTCTTCTCCTCCTTTTTTTTAAAATTTCTTTTGAGAGAGTCTCAGATCTAAAATCTCTCCTATTTTTTTTAATATTTTGGAGAGTCCATGTTTTGAAGAAGAAAGTATCGAATCGACCATCGAAGAGAGATCAGCATAGTACTAGCATACTGTGCTGATTTCCTACATTAAGATCTCAGATCGTATTCGTGGGCTCGTGTGGACAACTCTTAGAGGCCAGACATATGTGTGGCTCATGACTTCATCCTCAGGCTTTGATCAGTAAGTTAGAACATCTAACTTGCTCAGCTATCAGATCTAATCTATTATTCTATAGCTACATTAGATATAGTATTGTAGTATGTTGATAAGATCAACATATTAATCTTTTCTTTATATTTTTAATTTTTAATTTAATATCATACCTTGATCATATAATAAATCTTAAATTTAAGATATTTTTATATTTATTTAAATAAATATTTAATTTATTTAAGTTTTTCGCTGTCTGATCTTGTAATAGTTTCAAGATCTATCCGTGAAATCCTAGATCTGGTTTCTTCAATTAGTATCAGAGCCTAGGTTCTTATTACATAATTTTCTTAAGAATATTTAGATTATTTATTATATTAGATCTAATTTATAGTCTAATTATTAAATCTAAAATTAAAAATTTAGATCTCACGAACTACCATAAGATTGTCCTGCTGTAAGTTTTATCCCTTATAGTGAAAAGATTATCCTAGTTCGTGATGATCTACTTCTAATCATAAATTTATTAGATTTAATTTAATTTTATTTATAATTTAATAAATTTAAAATAATTTTAGATTTAAAAATAAAGTTTTTAGATTGTACGAACTGTCATAAGATTGTCCTACTGTAATGTTTACCCCTTATAGTAGAATGATTATCCTAGTACATGCTGATCTAAAATATTGATTATAAAATTTTAGATTAGATCTAAAAAATTTTATAATCTGATTAAAAATATTTTAATCTAATTTTAATCATCATAAATATGTTAGATTTGATCTAGAAATATTTATGATTGATTAATGTTGAAACTATTTCAATTACATAAACCTGTTTAGATTAGATTTAAAATAGATTCATGTTTATGTTACTTACATTTTAATTATGAATCAAACATGCAACTTAGTTGATAGAACCATATTATAAAAATATTTTATAAATATAAAAATTATTTTCAAAAAGTCAAACCCCAACCCTCAGTCCAAAACTTAATTAAAAATTAAGAAGTTGTTTGATTAGGATCTAGGATTATAAATTAAAGATCCTAAGACACGAATCATAACACATTGGGTTAAATGAGTTAGTGGAGATTAGGTCCATTAATTGGATTAGATCTAGGGTTAGATTAAAGAATGGACTTAATTAGAGAATTGACTAAATTTAATCAATTATTATCTTAGATTAGGTTAAGGATTCTCTAGATCAATTATAATAGTTATAGTTGGTCAAGTCCATATCTTTAACGAGACCCAAGATGGACTTGATTCTTGGCTACGAGGTCTAACATGAACTGTTAGGTTGATCTAATTGAAAATTATTAAATCAATTGGTATCTAAGGTAAATCAGACTAGTGGTCTTTAATTGGCAGCCCACTTACCTGACCATTTCTGATGGTGTCTAAGGCAAGCTTTGGCAGACCCTCCCATTAATTAAACTTACCAGCCTCTTGGTAAAATTATGTTTTGATCAGATCACTTGACTATTCAAGTTGACCCATGTCAGCTAGGTAAATCAGTATGACTGATTTAGGTGCTCCTTGACCAGCCTACTAATGGTCTCCCTTAAGCTGACTTGGTGAAGTTAGTGAAAGAATCATGATAAGCTGGTTCATCTGATCTTTCCTTTTCTTTAAAGATTAAATCCTCTAAAATTATTAGATCCTTAAAATGAATTAGTTATGATGATAACTAGATCAAAGTCTTCTATTAAGTGAATGATAATGGGTCCATCAGTTGGATAATCATTGGAGACCCAAAGACCTGGTGCTTATCGACTGATGAAATTATCATTCATTATATGATTTCTTGGCTACATCTTTCTAAATGATGGTTAGGTTAGCCAACCAAAATTGGTCCTAGTCATTCATTAGTTAGATAGACCAAGTATGGTCATGTTAATGGTTGGTGTTGGCATGAAATCTGGCCATCGTCGAAGTCGAAGCTGGATTTGGAGAGGACGAGGTCACTGTTGAAACCTGCAAAATAAGTCTCATCCAGAGTCTGAGGTGGTTGCCCTGGTAAGATCCTTCGATAATCAAGTCAGCTCTTTCAACCAACAGAAATGAAATACATAGAGAGATTCTAATAGAGTTTTGAGAAAGAGAAGGAGAGCTTCTGGCCGAAAGCATATCTAGAGGATCTCTTATATGGAAGGAGCCTATAACAAATTGATAGTGACAGCCATAATCATCTGGTAGTGAGCCGTTCAAGGCCATGTGGAGTTTGTTACGAGGGATAGTGTCTGTTGTCATGATGTGCGAGCCCATCGAAGTCCAATAGTTGAAGCTCGGATGGGAGAGATTGATGGTTCTTTTGACTACATCGAGGGTGAGAGCCGACGTCCTCTGGGCTGTTGGATGGAGTTCGGAGGAGTCTAACTAAAGAGAAAGTTTGGTGGGAGTTTGACTGTTGGAGGAGTTGGGCTAGGAGAGGAGTCTAGCGAAAGGACAAGTTCGAGAGGAGTCCGACTATTGGAGGAGTCTGACGAAAGGAGAAATTTAGGAGGAGCTCGACTGTTGGAGGAGTCTGACTGAAGGAGAAGTCCAACGGAAGGAGAAGTTTGGGAGGAGTCCGACTGTTGAAAGAGTCTGATCGAAGGAGAAGTTCGGAAGGAGTCCGATTATTGGAGGAGTCTGACCAAAGGAGAAGTTTTGGAGAAGTCCGATTGTTGGAGGAGTCCGGCTGAAGAAAAAGTTTGGTAGGAGTTTGACTATTGGAGAAGTCATGAGGTTTAACCATGGAGGCTACTATCGGGTGGAATCCTTCCAAGATCAAGCATCTAGCCAAACTTTAGCAAGAGCGGGTTTATCCCCAACACTAGTCCCCCTACTCCCGAGTTTGAAGTTCAAGGAAAGGGAGTATCGAGTGTGACTGCCGAAGTCCCTTTCCATTTGCTATGCTTGTTAGGGCGAGGCATTTCTTGGAGCTTCTATGCCAGTGTTGAAGCTTCAAAAATTTGAGGTGATCCGAAGAGATGCCTTTGGAGTTTCGAGCCAAAACTCTACCCAGGGTACAGCATCATTATGGGCCTATCCACCATCAGTCTCTGCCATGATAGAGGGGGCACGCATCAACCATAGGCCGATCGAAGGGAATTCACAATCATAACCGCCTAGAATCCTCGGGGTTATTTAACCCATTTCCTTTCCTTAAGTCATCACCTCTCCCAAAATCTTCTTCCTCCTCTTCTGGTTTTCTTCTCTCCGTCGTGCGAGAGCTTAGGCTTTCGCTTCCGCTTCCTTTAATCCTAGCTGTTCTTCCATTTGTCTTCTATGGCCTTTGTCATCTTCCTGCCTCTTTCAATCGACTTATGTTAGCTTTGTTATCCCTTCCCGAGTTATTCCTGCATTCTTTGCTTTTCGCTCCTTAGGACTCTTTGTAGAAGTTTTTTGTGCTTCATTTTCTTAGCTTTTTGAGTATTTTCTTATGATTTTGTTTTGATCTAGATGTCCACCAAGAAATCCTGGTCAACCTACTTGGAGAGTTTGGCTCCTTTAGCCTTAGCAAACCTACCTGCCAAGAAGGTCGAGCTTTCTAAGTTGCCCCCTCCTTTCTTTGTACTGGCAGTTATTGCCTGCCAACTTCGGTCTGACAATCTTTCATTAGCTAGGATTTAGTTTGGTATTCCCTTCGAATACGAGCTCGAACTTTCTAGACCTAAAAATTGGGCTTGCTCTCCACCTCTCGATCGAACTTGCCTATATTTAGAGGCTCTTCGGGCTGGGCTTAGGTTACCCTTACCCTCTTTCATAGCCAACCTATTTAGATTTCTCAACATTTTTCTTACTGCTATGGCACCAAACTCCTTTAGATTCATCATAGGATTTTTTTTCTTGTGTACCATGGTAGGCATTCAACCTACCATTTTCTTATTTCGGACCTTCTTTACCTTCAAACGCCATCCGACTACTAAGGACTGGTGGTATGTGTCCCCCCAATTCGGCAGGAAGGGATTACTTAAGGGCACCCTTTCTTTCATCCATGGCTGAAAGGAGAAATTCTTCTTCATCTCAAACTCATCCTTGAGGTTAGGACTTTTTCCATCGAGAGAGATCAGGGACTCGGTCTGCCGAGCTCCAAGGCTGGAAAGTGAGGATTGGAGTTCGACCGATATATTTAAGGATTTTAATGTTTCGCCAATCCCCGACCTTTTGGATGAGCAGATCCTATTTAACCTTAGCCTCAGTCCCTAAATTCGGCAAGTAGTCTCTTTTTTTTTTTGGTCAGTTGTGGGGTATTCTTTGTCTAGACCTTGACTTTTCTTAGATCTTTTCTGACTTCGATTTTTATCCTTTATAGAGATGACTCCTGAAGAGCGAGACTGTCTGACCATGGGACATAAATCCCTCAAGAGGAAAGATGGCCCCGCTGGGGATCTTCCAAAGAAGTTTCGCATTGGTGAGTCCAGCCATGCCATGCCGATCCAGGCCATGCCTGCCCTCGAGCCTGCTACCACCGTACCGAGTCCGACCCAATTTGAAGAGGTTGCTCCATCTGCTCCCCTCAAGCTGGAGGAAGCCATGGGGAAAAGAAAGAAAAGAACTATCGGTAAGAAGGTCGGAAGGAGGATCGGAAGCTCCAAAAGTGGGGGTCCCGACCAAAAACAAGCTTCTTTGGACGATCAAAAGATTGTCCAATCACTCATTAAGAAGAGTATTAGGGCCTCATGTGAATGAAATAATACCTTATCTATTGTTGCCTCATGTGAATGCAATAATCGCCTTCGACCCTTCTCTCTCTTTTTTTTTTACTCTTGTTAGGATGAGGTTCTCCTCCTGTTCCTAATGAAGCCGTAGGAATGTATTAGGGTCGGTGTCAGGGCCTCTCTCTTCATCCCGTCTAAAGTGAACGAGGCCTTCGATTTTGCTCAAGTTAGGATGAGGTTCTCCTCCTATTTCTAACGGGCTATAGGGGCACATTAGGGCCATTGTCAGGGCCTCTTCCCTCATCTCATCTAAAATGAACGAGGCCTTCGACTTTGCTCACGTTAGGATGAGATTCTCCTTCTATTCTTAATAGACTGTAGGGGCATATTAGGGCCATTGTCAGGGTCTCTCCCCTTATCTCATCTAAAATGAATGAGGCCTTCGACTTTGCTAACATTAGGATGAGGTTCTCCTCCTATTCCTAACGGGTGGTAGGGGCACATTAGGGCCGTTGTCAGGGCCTCTCCCCTCATCTCATCTAAAATGAATGAGGCCTTCAACTTTGCTCACGTTAGGATGAGGTTCTCCTCCTATTCCTAACATGACCGTATTTGTTGTGAGATTAAGTTTGGAGGATAGTTATCCTTTATTATCGATATACAATAAAGATTAGGCTATTAAAGTAGGAGGATTTCATTGCAATCAAGTCATCGGTAATACATTCACAGATTTTTCAAATTTCATGGTTAAGGTAGGTCTGCCCCTCCGAGTTTCTTCAAGTAGTATATCCTGAGTTGGATGGCTCCCGTGGTCCCGTAGGGTCCTTCCCAATTTGGGGCAAGCTTACCCTGGTTCTGAGGCTGAGAGATGGCAACTTACCGAAGCACTAAGTCCCCCACTCTAAATATTTTACCTCTGACTTTGGCATTAAAGTATCGGGCCACCTTTTGCCTGTAAGCTACCATCCAAACTTGGGCTTCCTCTCTTTTTCCTTTCAGTAGGTCGAGGTTGGCTTTCAGGTCTTGTAGGTTATGCTGCTCATTAAAAGCCACTATCCACGTCGATGGAAGCTTAAGTTCGATCAGGATGACTACCTCTATTCTAAAAGTTAAGGCGAATGGTATTTTTCCAATCAGCAGTCTTTGGGTAGTACGCTATGCCCATAAAACATGATAAAGTTTGTCCGCCCAGGCCCCCCTTGCTTTTTCGAATCTTGTCTTGATGCCTTGCAGTAGGATCTAGTTGGTCACTTCAGCTTTTCCATTTGTCTGTGGGTGAGCTACCGAAGTAAAGTGGTGGGAGATATTCAGACCTTTGTAGAACTCGATGAACCTCGCCCTAATGAATTATCGACCATTGTCTGCTATGATAGTTTGGGATAGTCCAAATCTACAGATGATCGACTTCCAGACGAAGTCCTGCACCTTAGCTTTGGTAATCTTTGCCAGTGGTTCGGCCTCGACCCATTTAGTGAAATAGTCAATGGCGACTAGGAGAAACTTTTATTATCCAGATGCCATTGGAAAGGATCCAAGAATATCCATTTTCCACTATGCAAATGGCCAAGGAGCACTCAATGGGGCAAGCTCAAAGGGTGGTTGCCTTTGGACATTTGCATTCCTTTGGCAGCAGTCACATCTTCTGACGTAATCAACACAATCATCATGCATAGTCAGTCAGTAATATCCTTATCGGAGTAGCTTATGAGATAAAGATCTGGCACCCAGATGGCTCCCACAAATTCTCTCGTGCACTTTCTATAGTGCAAAGTCGGCCAAAGAAGATCGGAGGCACCTTAATAATGGTAGGAAATATGACCTTTTATACAGCTTATTCTCATAAAGAACATACCGAGAGGCTTGATTTCTCAACTTTCGAGCCTCTCTTAGGTCATGAGGAAGAACCCCATCCTTAAGATAAGCAGTCAGTGGGTCAATCCAGTAGGGCTCCTGGCCAACCTGCATGATGGGCTACAGTTCCTCTATGCTTGGGTACTTCAATGTTTCATAATAAACTTCTTTTGGAAGCTCATTAGGAACTAGGGTCGCTAGCCTGGAAAGAAGGTCAGCCCTAGCATTTTCCACTATCGAGATTTATCAAATGCTGAAGCTGTTGAAGGCTAGGGTCAAGCTCTTCACCTTCTCAAGATATTTTACCATGCTCTCTTCTCAGGCTTCATAACTACCGCTGACCTGCCCTACAACTAGTTGGAAGTCACTACAAACCTGAAGCCAATAAGCTCCTGATTCTTTGGCTATCCTGAGCTTGGCTATTAGGGCCTCATATTCTGTCCCATTATTTATCATCAGAAATTCAAAATGCAGTACGTACTCCATGATGATCCCTTTCAGATTGATTAGGATTAGCCCAGCACCTACTCCGAAAGTGTTGGAGGATCCATCGACATACAGGGCCCAGAAATCTTCACAAAGATCCATTCTTTCTTCAGAAGAGCTCGGGTGCAACCATGGAATGTGGGTTTCATTTTGAAGCTCGACATCATTTGGGATGGTACATTCAAATGTAAAATTGTACAATGCTTGAGCCTTGATTGCTGGCCGAGGTCAATAGTGGATGTCGAACTCTATTAATTCAATGATCCATTTTATAATTCTTCTAGAAGCATCTATTTGATGAAGGATTACTCTGATCGGCTGGTCAGTGAGGAGCATTATAGCATGTCCCTAGAAGTAAGGGCAAAGTCTCCTTGTTGCAATCAAAAGAGCATAAGTCAATTTTTTGAACTTTGTATACTTGGTCTCGGCATCCCTTAAGATCCGGCTTATATAGTAGACTGGTCGCTGTACTTTTGCCTCTTCTTTGATCAAGACTACCACTAACATTGCAGGGGAGACCATGAGGTAGAGAAGTAGCTCCTCTCTAGATTCAGATTTGGCTAGTAGGGGAGGCAAGCCGAGGTAGTTCTTGAGCTCATCCAATGCCTTTTGGCATTCTGAGTCCAGTAAAAATCTTTCGATTTTCTGAGGATTTGGAAGAAGGGCATGCAATATTCGGCCAACCTCGAGATAAAATGATTCAAAGATGCCACCTTTTCGATTAGGTGCTGAACTTCTTTGATGGATTTTAGAGCGGTCATCTCCTAGATAGCTCGAATCTTCTTCAGGTTGGTCTCAATCCCTCATCTCGAGACCATGAACCCCAAAAATTTTTCTGAGGCTACCCCAAAGGCGCACTTGGTGGAGTTCAGCTTCATCTTGTATTTTTTGAGTGCATCAAAGGCCTATTCAAGGTTGATAACATGATTGATAGACATTCGGCTTTTGACCAGCATGTTGTCGGCGTAAACCTCCATATTATGGCCGATCTGCTCCTTGATGATTTTATTGACCAAGTGTTGATAAGTCGCACCTGCATTCTTAAGCCCAAAGGGTATGACCCTGTAATAGTGAAGACCATGGTTAGTAATGAAAGCAGTCTTCTCCTCATCCTCCGATGCCATCCAAATTTGGTTGTAGCCAGAGAAGGCATCCATGAAGGTGAGGAGCTCATAGCCTGAAGTCACGTCCACTAGTTGGTTGATTCTGGGCAAAGGATAGCTATCTTTTGGGTAGGCCTTGTTCAGCTTCTTAAAGTCAATGCACATCCTCCACTTGCCGTTGGCCTTCTTGATCAGGACCACATTAGAGACCTAGATCGGATAGCTGCCTTCATGAATAAATTCGGCATTGAGAAGCTTGTTGACTTCTTCTGCTATTGCCTTCTGCCTTTCTGGTGCATGGCTCCAAACTCTTTCTTTCACTAGTCGATGCTTGGGATCAATGGCCAGCCGATGTTCCATAACCTCGGCATCAATTTCGAGCATATCTACCAGAACCTAGGTGAAGTTGTTGGCATTCCTCCATAAAAAGGCGATGAGCTGCTCCCGAACTTCATCTTCCAGATTAGAGCCAATTTGCACCGTATGCTCCATGTTTCCATCATTCAGGGGGACAGTCACAAGATCTTCTATGGGCTCGCCCTGTTCTTCAATAAGGTCATTGTGGACATCAAGCTCGTCAATTGGGCAGGGGTCAAGTCGAGTGCCATTTTGTAAGGTGATGGAGTAGTAGTGCCAGGCTATTGCTTGATCGCCTTTGATTTCACCTATTTCATTGTTTGCTAGGAATTTTATCTTCAGGTAATAGATCGATACCATGGCTCGTAGTGCATTCAGACCAGGTCGATCGAGGATTGCATTATAAGCGGAGGAGGCTTTCACCATCAAAAAGTTGACCCACACCTTGGCCTGCTTTGGATATTGTCCTACAGTCACAGCTAGAGTTATCATTCCCTCCACTAGCACAGTGTCGCCAGTGAAGCCGACCAGTGGGAACTCATGGGTCCCAGGCGATTATCGGGTATGGACATTTTAAAGAAAGCATCATAATACAGAACATTAATAGAACTTTCATTATCTACCAAAATGTGGCGTACATCATAATTAGCAATATTTAAAGAGATTACAATCGCCTCGTTATGCGAGAACTAGACTCCTTGAGCATTCTTATTGGTGAAAGTGATGGGCTCCTCAGTCCTCCACCTCTTCTCAAGCTCTGTCAATCTGCTAGCCTCCCTACGACGAAGTTCCCTAGATATGGTGTTAATGATGCCAATTGGGGGCTGATCTTCTCGCTGCTCCTCGCCCTTTGATGGTTCTAAAAGCAGGGGTGCCCTCGGCTGATCCTCTTGTCCTTTCGATCAACGTCGTAGAAACTGACCAAGCCTACCATGCCTGATGAGCTCCTCGATCTTATCTTGGAGCTAGATGCATGCTTCTATATCGTGACCATGATCGCGATGGTAGAGGCAAAACTTGCTAGGATTGCGCTTGCCGGGGTGAGTGCGCATCCTTTTTGAACTTCACAGTTGCTCCCTAATCTCCATAAGTACTTGGGCTTTTGGAGCATTGAGAGGGACGTAGTTATGGAATCTTTTAAGGGAGAGCTCCATCATGCCCTTCTATCTGGGCTTCTTCACCTCTGGGCCCGGGTAGGAGTTCGGATCCGCCTACACTCTGGAGGAGTTTGGAAGCATGGCCGAGCTTTGCTCGATTTCTTTTCAGCCACGAGCACATTCAGTTCGCCCGCCTGCTACTCTTGGGTAGCTTCATTATCCCTAGCCTTAAAGGCCTCCTTAGCTAGGGCATAACCTTCAGCCCGAGCCAACATATCAGCAAAGTCCCTAGGGTACTTCTTCTTCAAGAAGAACAGCAAATCATTCTTCTAAAGACCATCCTTGAGTGTGGCCATTGCAACAGACTAGTCTAGGCTCTGGACATCCAATGTAGCAGCATTAAATCGGATGACATAAGTCCGAATAGATTCTTCCTCCTTCTGCTTGATATTCATCAAGAAATTCAAACCTCGGTGAGGACGTCAACTGTTAATGAAATGAGCCACAAACTGATAGCTCATTTGATCAAAGAAAAAGATAATACCCAACTTATTGGTCGAGTACCAATTTCTGATGGCTCCCTTGAGGGTGGACAGAAAAGCCCAGCACAAAATGGCATTTGGCACATCATGGAGCAGCATCATTATTTGAAAGGCCTCTAGATGGTCGACTGGATCGATGATCCTATTGTGACTCTCAAACTGAGGGAGCTTGAAGTTCGATGAGATCGATTCTTGCATAATCTTCTGAGAAAAAGGAGGGTCAGTACAAATATCGTTACCAAAGAAGGAGGGAGCATGATGGAGTTTTTCGATTCGTCGACTCATTATCTTGAAACTTTTGATACAGGAGATCTTCATGGTTGTTGATCTTTAGGGTTTTCTAATGGAACGGAGGTAAAGCTCTCCCCGGGGTTGAGTCATGATCTGAGCAAGGGCTCTCCAATCTCTACACCTTTTTTCGGGGGTCGCCGACCGACTGACCCAACTCGACCACCCCTAGATCGAGTTCTTTGGCTCTCGAGAAGCCTGCTCCGATCGAGATGGCACCAGAGATGGCTGTTACTGCCACATGACCTGCACCACTTCAATGAGGCCACGGATCTATTGGACCAGTAGGTCAAACTACACTGTGTCCACCATCGCAAGCGGTGGGACTTGAGACGCAAGAGACAAAATAGGGGTGAGAAGATCTGAATGAGATCTGGCTATAGAGGTGGTTGACCATTGGGTTGAAGCCTTTTTGGGGGGCATCCTCTTGAGGTCGAGAGGAAAAGTAGGACTCTGGTAGGGATGAAGAGGGATCTCCACCACGTATTCCTTCAAGAACAATAGAACCTCAATAATTTGAGGCCCTCCTAGCATCAATCCTATTGGCATGAAATCTTGCCGTCGTTGGAGTTGAAGCTAGATTTGGAGAGGATGAGGTTGCCACCAAGACCTACAAAATAAGTCTCATCCAGAGTCTGGGATGGTGGCTCTAGCAAGATCCTTCGATGATCAAGTCAGCTCTTTCGACCAATAAAAATGGAATACGTAGAGAGATTCTAGCAGAGCTTTAAGGGAGAGAAGGAGAGCTTCTGATCGAAAGTGTATCTGGAGGGTCTTTTATATGGATAGAGCCTGTAACAAACTAATAGTGACAGTCATAACCATCCGATAGTGGGCCATTCAGGGTCACATGGTGTTTGTTACGGGGGATAGTGCCTATTATCGTGATGGGCGAGCCCGTTCGGGTCCAACTATCGAAGCTCGGATGGGAGAGATTGATGATTCTTTTGGCTACATTGAGGGTAAGAGCTGAGGTTCTCTGGGGCTACTAGATGGAGTTCAGAGGAAGTTTAGCTATTTGGAGGAGTCTATCTGAAGGAGAAATCTAGGAGGAGTTCAATTGTTAGAGGAGTTTGGCTGAAGAAAAAGTTTGATGGGAGTTCAACTATTAGAGGAGTCCGACTAGAAGAGGAGTTTGATGAAAGAAGAAGTTCAGAAGGAGTCCGACTATTAGAGGAGTTTGACGAAAGGAGAAGTTTGGAAGGAGCTCGATTATTGGAGGAGTTTGGTTGAAGGAAAAATCTGGTAAAAGAAGAAGTTCGAGAGGAGTCCGACTGTTGGAGGAGTCTGATCTAAGAAAAAGATTGGAAGAAGTCCGACTATTGGAGGAGTCCGATCGAAGGAGAAGTTCGGGAGGAGTCCAACTGAAAGAAAAGTCTGGTAGGAGTTCGACTGTTGGAGGAGTCTCGAGGTTTAACCATGAAGGCTGCTGCTGGGTGGGATCCTTCCAAGATCAAGCATCCAGCCAAACTTCGGCAGGAGCGAGTTTATCCCCAATAGTTGGATCTAACTAGATCTTTTCAATAGAGGCCAAAGCCTACTGATTATGGACTGGAGTAAAATTTAATTACTAAAAATTATTTGGAGAAATAATTGGTTATGAACCTACCCTTAAATGCACGTGGGTTGGCCAACCAAAGTTGGACTCGTGTGCAGTCTATGTGGATTCTAGTATCCATTGAGAAATTAGGATAATTCCTCAAATTGAAGGTAGAGGCTACCAATTCGAATAAAATAGTAGGAGAACCTTTTGATTAAAGTTCAAATCTTGAGGTTTAATGAATCAATTACTAATTAGGTTATGATTTTTTTTGGTGCAGATATGGCCACTTTTCTATCACTTTGATCATTGTTAGACAATGATAAGTTGATGGGATCCAACTTCGGTAGCTAGTATCAAAAGTTGAAGATAGTCCTAGAGCATGAATGGATCCTATATGTGTGCTGATGGATCTTGCACCTGAGGATCTAGCTGCGAATGTATGTGGAACAGTCAGAGATACTTATCAAAAGTGGCTCAGTGATCGTACCATGGTGTGCTGCATCATGCTGGCTGCCATGAGCAATGAGTTCAATCACAGATTTGAGATAACTCAGCCAAAGGACATGCTTCAAGTATTGGAGGACTTTCTTGGCACACCCGATGATGTGGAGAGGTACAAGACTAGTTGTAACATCTTCAATGCTAGAATGTGGGATGATGCCTCTGTCACTAATCATGTATTGTACACAATCGAGCTGATAGAGTGATTGAGCAAGCTCAATTTTTTCTTACATAAATAGCTTGGGAATGATGCAATATTGAACTCGTTGCTCAAGTTCTTTCTTCCATTCCTTACTCATTTTAGAATGACAAAGCCTGAAGTAGACTACCACGGGTTATTGGGATTACTTCAAAACTTTAAGAAGGATCACCAACTTCACAAGGAGTCGGTGAACTTAGTGCGAGGTTCATCTTCTAGTTCTAGATCCTTTAGGAAAGAAAAAAAGAACAAGAACAATGCTAAGAAGGTGCAAGTTTAGGCTGGGACATTTGTGCAAGGCCAGACCAAAAAGAACAAGTCCAATAAGAGTCAAGCTAAATGCTTCTTTTGCAAGAAATGAGGATATTGAAAAAGGAACTATCCTCAATATATTACCTCTCAGGATCCGAACAGGTAGAGAAAGAAGTAAGCTATTGCTGGACAAGGTATTTATATGATAACTTCTTGCAATTTCTCTATATGTGATATTACTGACTGGATATTGGATACTGGTAGCCCTTACCATATTTGCAATTCGTTGCAGGGGTTACAGGTTAGTAGGAGATTCGAGCAAGGAGAAAGGTTCTTGAATGTTAGAGATGGAAGACCAGTTCCAAGTCTAGCTTTAGAAATTTTGAAACTTGTATTTGAGTCCCATATCGTTGTTCTTAGTGATTATCATTTCTATCCTAGTTTTTTTTTAAATATCATTTCTATAGGCCTTCTAGCCAAAAATGATTATGAAATTTCAATAAAGAAACAAGTTTGTAATATTATTATGAATGATGTTACTATTTTCTATGGACATTTGAACAATGGTGTGTATATGTTATCAGAACCTATTAACATAGTCTATTCCATTGGCAAGCATCCTAGATTAGATAGTGTGTCAGATATCTATTTATGGCATTGTAGGCTAGGTCATATAAATAAGAACAGGATAAACAGGTTAACTCAAGAGAAAATCCTCGAAGTTAGTGATTGTCAATCACTTTCAACTTGTGAGTCCTATCTTCTTGGTAAAATGACCAAGTCATCTTTTACTAGAAAAGGTGGGAGAGCCACTGAGCTCTTAGGTCTAGTACATACTGATGTATGTGGATAAATGAGCACAAGTGCCTGAGGTAGATATGTCTACTTCATCACTTTTAAAGATGATCTATCTAGATATGAAAATGTCTATCTAATGAAACATAAGTTGGATTCTTTTGAAATGTTCAACTATTCCAAAGTGAAGTAGAAAAATAAATTAGAAAGGGTATTAAAACTCTTCGATCTAACCGAGGAGGGGAATATCTTTCTGATGAGTTTCTCACATATCTAGGAGAGAATGGGATTCTCTCCTAATGAACTCCTCCTGGAACATCGATGTGTCTTAAAATTAACCACAAGCATACGGTGTGCAAAGTGGCATGTCTAACGAGTATGGGTCGATCCCATGAGGAATTATATTTAAATTATATTAAAATTCTTGCTCAGGCGAGCTTTAACAAAGAGTTTTAGAAAATTGATTGATACTTACTACTAAATAATAAATTAATTTTAGAAAATAATAATCTAAAGATCTAGGGCTTTTGAATCCACTAAACTAATGACTTAGAGAGCCTTTCTAAGATTTCTCTTATGATGTCCCTTAATTAATGTGTAACGCATAGACAAACATTCAACCTAATTAAAGAACTTTTCTTTCAACTGCTTCTCTTATGTTACCCAAGTATGGATTATGAAGAAACTCTGACCCAACAATAATCCATCAAAGTTTTTCATAGGAAGAAGAGAAAAGAAATTAAAAAGATTAAAAGCCTTGTACCTATCATCCTTCTTGCATCGAATCAAGCATGAACTATAAAAAGATTAAAATCTAATGATAGTCCATCAAGTATCTTGGCAAGAAGCTTGAAGAAAGAAGAACTAAAAAATAAAGCCAAGAAAAAAATCCTAAGAAGAGTTTCTAATCATGGTTTAGCTTCATCGCAAATCCCAGAGGATTGCTTAGCTAGACGTGATTTGAAGAAAAACTATAAATTTGATTAAGAACATAAAAAAAATATTATACTAATTATTAAAAATTAAAATTATAGTAAATAAAATAGATGCAAAAAGTAAATAAGCATGAAAATTAAACTATCCTATGTGCTGAAATTAAACTGCATAAATTAAATTAAACAAGTGATAATTAAAAGAAAATAAAAATTTATTGTCGGAATAAAAATTTAATTAAAAAAATAAGAACTAACTCCTAAGTCATTAACAGGACTTGAAGTTGAAATAAGAAAAAGAAACACAAACTCTCCACTAGCATACTTTTTTCTGGCTAACTCTCCTTCTCATATGTTGGAAGGATGGAAGAAAGTAGAATAAAGATGAATAAAATTTTTGTGGGTAGGTATTCTTTCCTGTCACACAAGCCCCTCCAAGAGTTGTGGTGTGGAGAGATAGATCTCTCTTGGTAGAGGCATTGGGTTTTATTTATAGGTGAAGGAGGGAGGCAGATTTTTTATTTTTTTTATGTGGAACTAATTAAAAGGAGAGGCAACAAAAAATGGGCCATTGGATTAGGGAGCTTGCTTCTCATCTATTGATCTTTAAGTCATGTTCACACCTGGATCTATGTGAAAGGTTATCTTTTAATCTAGGCCCTTGATCTTTAAGTCGTGTTCATACTTGAATCTATGTAAAAGATCTTTAATTCTAGCCCCTGATCAAGAGAAGGTTGCTTCTCATCCCTTCATGAGTAAGTTGCATTCACACTTGAATGGGAGCTGGTTTCCTGGTTCACTTGAATTTGAGCCAATTTGAGTCTAATTTGAATTGTATGAGCCCAAACTCATAAATACCTATAAAGTATATTAGAAAGCATCAAATTCTTAATAAATAAGGAATAATTAAATTAAATTTATACCTCTAATGACTTAATTTGAGTGCTTATCATAACCCCCAACTTGATCTTTACTCATCCTCGAGTAATAGAAATATTGATATACAAAACTGACTTTCTTCAACATAAGTGTTCATTTAATAATTTTAGAAATAAATGATATCTACCTAGAAAGTGATCAAAACATGTCATTGGGATATTAAGGCTATCCAATAGAATAGTTAAGAAAAAAATAAAATTTATAAAAGCTTTTTCTAAACCTACTCTTACCTTTACCCTTGGATCGTCTAACTCTAAGATGGGCTAGTGGTTTTGCATTCGCACATCCATTCCTTCTTTTTTTCAGATAAAATACAGTTCATGCAATGTCTTAACCACTTAAGCTTTCTATTTAATCCTTGTAGTGAGTGTTAGGCCAATGACTCCAAACCAGTTGGCTTTAGGTCATTAGGTGTAAAACATCCCTCGGGCTTACTGTCTCGAGTCAAATAGGCTACGAGTTGGGACTTGGCTATATGATTTCTTTTTTAAACATTGCCCATTTTTTTACATGAATATCATTGCTTACTTAGACAACGAGACCTGATTACTTAGTAGGAAACCAATATTTTCTTTTTTTCGTTAAAGTATATGCATCAACATATCCCACTTATACCCATAAGAGGTCGATTTTCTTTAGATCTTAGTAGGAAGGACTAAAAATGTTCAAAAATAAAATTTTATTTTAGACTTAATCTTCTATTGAATTGTATCAATATGTAGTCCCTCGATACTTCTCAATTTATCTAAAGTGTGCATCACATGCTGTTAAAATATCTAATGTTACTCAAGTCTGAATCATAGTAGGAATATAAATATCAATAAATTTGTACATACAAAGGATCAAATTAAAGTTCAAAGTTCATCTCTCACCCCCTAACTTATTCTATAATGACTTTAATGAGGTAAGGAAAATAAGAATCCAATAGGTAAAAAGGAAGGAATACACCTGATTTGATGTGTCCTTGGTTCAGCAGGTGTCTTCATATGTTCTTTTTGGTTCTTTCCTCTAACTTATTTGATATTGACTTTACTAAAGTAAAACCTAACTAAACTAAAAAGAGAAATTTAAAATGCAAGGATCTGGGTTGCCTCCCAGAGCGCTAAGTTTAAGATCTTTAGCCAGACATTTATTAAAACTACTCATAAGAAATTAGGTTGCCTCCCAACAAGTGCTAAGTTTATAGTCTTCATCCAAACTTAACTCAGACCTTCAAGTGTTATTTTAACCCAGATCATATATAGGGTTGAAAAATTCATCTGGTCCTTCACCACCATTTTCAGAGAGATGGTCTTTTTTCATATAACCAGTTTTATTGTGAATCTCTCTTAATAGATTTAACATCTTCTGGATTAGATCTAGGTCTAATTCAATAGTTACTAGTAGAGTTTTAGATGGACCTAGATATTCATACTTTTGGTATTCAAGGAGTGTTTTCCGATCTGATGGTTTTTCTTCAATAATTAATACAATTGGTGATTCTAGTTCTGATTGAATATTCTTGTGATTAACAATTACCCAAATTTTATTTTCAAATTCTTGGTTAATCCCAAGATTAATTTTGATGTCCTCATGGCTTAAATCATTGGGTTCATAGACATCCTCTTAGGTCAAGTTTTTTTAATCTGGTTGGTCTAATTTCTATTCCAAGTTAAAAACATTTAGTTCAATCATCATATTTCTAAATGAGAGCTTCATGAGTCCATTCAGCAATTGATTATGGCATTGGTAGTCGCTAAAAATGGTCTCCCTAAAATAATTGGGATATGACCCTTTGGGTTTGGAATGGGTTCAGTCTCTAATACAAAATCTATGGGAAAGAGAAAATTATCAACCTTAATTAAAACATCCTCTACCACTCCTTTAGGATCCTAGAATATTGATTTGCTAGTTGCAAGGTAATCCCTATAGGTTTCAATTCTCCTAGTCCTAATTGCTTATATACAGAGTATGGCAAAATGTTTATGTTGGCCCCTAAGTCTAATAAAGCTTTGTCAATATTGGTCTCTCCGATAGTGCATTAAATTATAGAAGATCCTGGATCTTAAAAACTTAATCGACACTTGACTTGATAGATAAGAATGCACACTTATTGCTAGAAAGGCTCTCTTGGGTACATGAGTGGTTCTTTTCTTGTGAGTAGGTTTGATGAATCATCCAGTGCTGATGACTCAGGCTCCTTAGACTGGTTTTGATGGATGGGTTGTTCATAAGATCGCTCAAATGATGAGTCCTCTTGACTCTCAGGCATATCCACCTTATTGTCCACTTGTTTCCTCGATCTTAAGGTGTAAATTGCATTTACTTGGTTGACTTAGTTTACATGTTGAAGTCGTGGACCATTCTGAGTTATCGGATTGGGTTCAGGTTGGCTAGGCAACCTACCTCTCTCTCTCACTGATGGTAGAAGTTAGCTGACCTACTTACATTTTCAATTGGACAATGGCTTGAGTATTGGCATTTAAAAGTTGGCCTGTGGTATGCATAAAGTTATTCAAGGTGGTATTGGTGTCCGCAGTTGATTTTGCTAGGACTTCTAGACTCTTTTCTAGTGCACTGACCCTTTTTTTATCATTGTTAAATCCTGGTGCATTATTCAATATTGGATTAGGCCTTCGGTTAGACTGGTTAAAGCTAGGACTGCCTGAGTTTGAGCCTTATGGCTATGAAAAGTTTGGATGATTCCTCCATCTTGGGTTATATGTGGGTGCATAGGGGTTATTCATTAGTTTTTTGTATGCGGCATTTACCTGCGCACATATGGTTCCAGCTGGGTTCATTAGGTGAGGACATTCTATAAGAACATGGTCTGGTGCATTACATCCATTACACATGGGTGCAGATACATGGTTCATACTGACTGGTTTCTGTAGTTCTAAGGCTTCTAACCTATGTGTTATGATTGCAATTTTAGCCTCTACGGCTAAGAAGGTTTGAACTTGGTACATTCCACCTATTGAAGGTGTTGATTTTTCTAATTTTTTAGTTGTTTTCCATTGTTGACTCTTCTCGGCTAGGTCTTCTAGAAATTGCCAGTCCTTATTGGGTTCCTTATACATAAATTGACGTTAGCACATTGACTCTAGCATGGTTCTAGAATTTAAATCTAGTCTCTTGTAAACTATTTGGCATAACCTCCAGGTCTCTATTCCATGGTGTGGACATTGGGTTAAGAGATTCTTAAAATGGTCGAAATACTTCCAGAATGACTCGCTAGCTAGTTGGTAAAATTGGTTTATCTTATTTCTTATTCTAGCTATCTTATGATAGGGAAAGTATTTTTTAAGGAACACTCTTACAAAGTCCTCCTAGATCGTGATAGATTGATTTCGCAAGCTGTATAGCCACTTTTTGGTGTTATTCTTAAGGGCAAAATTGATTAGTCTCAATTTGATCTCATACTCAGAAAGTTGTTGTAACCTCATAGTTGCACAAACCTCTTCAAATTCCCTAACGAATATATATACATCCTCTATTCTAATGAACTTTGGAAGCATATTAATCATTTGGGGTTTAATTTCGAAATTATTTGTAGTAGGTTGGGGCAACCTGATGCAAAAAGATTATATAGACCTAACTGGATAACATAAATTCCTAAGAATTTGGGGCTGATTGGTTTCTTCCATTTTAGGGACTTTAAGGCTTGACATAGGAATGAAATCAATTCTAACTAGTCAATCCAAAATTCTTCTCCATAAAGGAAGTGGAGAATTTATTTTATTATATATATATTATTATTATTATTTTTAATTTTTTTAAAGAAAAGAGAAAAGGAAGAAGAATTAGTTAAGATCATTAATTTTTTTTTATTTTTTAAATACTTATCAAGCAATTATCTATCCTAGGTTACCTTAATTCTAGACAACTCCTAACTATCAAGGTTGCCTTTGAGCACTCCAAGTTCAAAATTGATTAACCAAATTGGCCAAGTAAGTGTAAGGTCGATGGGAGTCCTCCCGTTGGTTTTTTTAGACATCAATTAGATTGGCTAGATAAGTGAATGGAACCAATTAAAAACTATCTTTCTTCGGGCCCAGTGGTCCCACAAACCACTTTCCTAGACACCGACAGGCCAACCAACTTAAACCCAATCCAACTCTTGGGTTTCCTTGTCCTAATAAGGTTGGATGTCCCTAGGGTTGACGTCTAATTGATTTTATTTAAGGTTAGGGTGAATACAAATGAGGAAACTTATTTATGAACTAAGGAATGATGATGAAATCTCCACGTTATCTTATTTAGGTTTGTGTCCTTAAAGTAGTTTTGATATCCTTATGCATAACCAATAAGAACAAATAAGTTTTAATAAAAAAATTAATACTGAACTAAAATCAAATTAGTAAGATAAGAAAAAAAAATGATTAGATTATATACCTAGTTTCTAGCACTCACCAATTTTCTACAAAGTAAGATAAAAAGAAAAAAAATTAGAAAGGTCAGACTAAAATTAAACTAAAAGCACGAAGAACAAGAATTTAGAGCATAATTGCAAACATGTCAATTCTCCGACAATGGTGCTAAAAATTTGATGTATCTTAAAATTAACTGCAAGTGCATGGTGTGCAAAGTGGCATATCCAATGAGTACGGATCGATCCCATCAGAAATTATATTTAAATTACATTCAAATCCTTGCTCAGACAAGCTTCAACAAAGAGTTTTGAAAAATTGATTGATACTTACTACTAAGTAGCAAATTAATTTCAAAAAATAATAATCTAAAGATATAAGGCTTTTGAATCCACTAGACCAATGACTTAAAGAGCCTTTCTAAGATCTCTTATGATGTCCCTTAATTAAGGTGTAATGCATAGACAAACATACACCCTAATTAAAGAACTTTTCTTTCAATTGCTTCTCTTGTGTTACCCAAGTATGGACTATGAAGGGACTTTGATCCAATAATAATCCATTAAAGTTTTTCATAGGAAGAAGAGAAATGAAATTAAAAAGATTAAAAGCCTTCTACCTATTATCCTTCTTGCACCGAATCAAGTATGAACTATAAAAGGATTGAAACCCAATGATAGTCCATCAAGTCTCTTGGCAAGAAGCTTGAAGGAAGAAGAACTAAAAAATAAAACCAAGGAGAAATCATAAGAAGAGTTTCTAATCATGGTTTAGCTTCATCGCAAACCCCAGAGGATTGCTTAGCTAGACATGATTTGAAAAGAAAACTATAAATTCAATTAAGAACATAAAAATAAAATATTATACTAATTGCTAAAAATTAAAATTATAGTAAATAAAATATATGCAGAAAGTAAATAAGCATGAAAATTAAACTATCCTATGTGCTAAAATTAAACTGCATAAATTAAATTACACAAGCAATGATTAAAAGAAAATAAAATTTTATTGCTAGAATAAAAATTTGATTACAAAAATAAGAACTAACTCCTAAGCCAATAATACGGCTTGGAGTTGAAATAAGAAAAAGAAATACAAACTCTCCACTAGCATACTTTTTTTTGACTAACTCTCCTTCTTGTATGTTCGAACGGTGGAAGAAAGTGGAAAAAAGATAAATAAAAATTTTATGGGTAGGTATTCCCGCCTGTCACATGGGCTCCTATAAGAGTTGTGGTGTGGAGAGATAGATCTCTCTTGGTAGAGGCATTGGGTTTTATTTATAAGTGAAGGAGGGAGGCAGATTTTTTATTTTTTTCATATGGGACTAATTAAAAGGAGAGGCAACAAAAAATGGGCCATTGGATTAGGGAGCTTGCTTCTCATCCATTGATCTTTAAGTCGCATTTACACTTGGATCTATGTGAAAGATTATCTTTTAATCTAGACCCTTAATCTTTAACTCGTGTTCACACTTAAATCCATGTAGAAGGTCTTCTTTAATTCTGGGCCCTTGATCAAGAGGAGGTTGCTTCTCATCCCTTCATGAGTAAGTCGCATTCACACTTGAATGGGAGCTAGTTGCCTAGTTCACTTAAATTTGACCCAATTTGAGTCTAATTTGAATTGTACGAGCCCAAACTTTTAATTACCTATAAAGTATATTAGAAAGCATCAAATTCTTAATAAATAAGGAGTAATTAAATTAAATTTGTTCCTCTAGTGACTTAATTTGAGTGTTTATCAAACACTACAGCATAATGGTGTGTTTGAAAGGAGGAATTGGATCTGTTAGACATGGTTCGATCCATGATAGGTTTTGCCAGCTTGCCGATATCCTTCTAGGGATATGCAAATTGGCTTGTTATTTGTTAATTAGGGTTCCAAATAAGTCTGTAGCTAAGACTTCATATGAGATATGGATAGGGCATAAGCCAGCACTTTCATACCTTAGGATTTGGGGGTGCCTAGCTTATATCAAATGGTTAATTACAGATAAACTTAAACCTAGGTCCGATAAGTGTACATTTATAGGATACCCAAAAGAGACCAAAGAATACTATTTCTATCATGCTGATGAACAAAAGGTGTTCGTCAGTATTAAAACAATCTTTTTGAAAAAAAAGTTCCTTGGTGAAGAAACTGTTGCCTCTAAGGTTGAACTTGATGAAGTTCAACGGATAGAAAAATCAACACCTATAGCTGAACCTAAGTCGAATTTGATTAGATCAGATCTAGAGCCAAGTGTACTTGCAGCATTAAGATGATCCGATAGAGTACCGCATCATCTGGATAGATACTATGGTTTTTTGATCCAAAATGATCCCATCAAACTCGAAGAGAATATAAGGATTTAATTACCTATATGGATGCTATGCAGAGATCTAATTTCGAGAAATGGCTTAAGGCCATGAAATCCAAAATAGAGTCCATGAAGGTCAATGATGTGTGGACATTGGTTGACCCACTCGAAGGAGTTAAACCCATTAGGTGTAAATGGATCTTCAAAAGAAAAAGAGGCATAGATGAAAAGGTGGAAATCTATAAAGCCCATCTGGTTGCTAAGGAGTATCATCAACATTATGGTATTGACTATGATTAGATATTTTTTTCTATGGCAATGCTCAAATCCATTCGAATTATGCTTGCGATTGCTATCAATCTGGACTATGAGATCTGGCAAATGGATGTGAAGATACCTTTTCTGAATGAAGAGTTGACTGAAGAGGTGTATATGATACAACCTGAGAGGTTCACATCCACAGATGAGTCTAAGGTATGCAGGCTTCAGAAATCCATTTATAAACTGAAGCAGGCATCCCAAAATTGGAACATGCATTTTGATAAAGTGATCAAGATGTATGGCTTCATTAAGAACGAAGAAGAACCTTATATTTATAAATAGACAAATGGTCCAGCAGTAGTATTTCTTATCTTGTACATGGATGATATTCTCTTAATTGGAAATGACATCCCTGCACTATAGGAAATAAAAGTCTAGTTGTCATCACAATTCTCCATGAAGGACTTGGGTAAAGCATCCTACATCCTAGGGATGAAGATCTATAGGGATAGATCTAAAAGGATGCCTGGGTTATCCCAGTCTATGTATATAGATACTGTGCTGAAGAGGTTTAGTATGAAAAATTTCAAAAAGGGCTATCTCCTGATAGGCCATGGAATTTCTCTCTCTAAGAAGGATTGTTTGATAACTCCTGAAGAGAGAGAGCGTATGAGTAGAGTCCCATATGCTTCAGTAGTGGGATCTATCATATACGCCATGACATGTATGAGACCAAATGTGACATACTCATTAGGAGTAGTGAGTAGATATCAGTCTGACCTTAGAGAAAATTACTAAAAAGTGGTTAAAACTATCCTTAAGTATTTGAGAAATACTAAGGACTAATGGTTGGTTTATGGTGAGTCAGATCTGAAACTTGTAGGGTTTACTGACTCTAGCTTTTACTCTGACCATGATAATAGCAGAAGCATGTTGGGATATATTTTTATTCTAAATGGTGGAACCATTTGTTGGATGAGTTCCAAGCAGAATACTGTGGCAAACTCTATTTGCGAAGCAAAGTACATCACAGCATCAGATGCCGCGATGGAAGTTATGTGGCTGAGAAAGTTTATCACCGAGCTCAGAGTAGCACCCTCCCTTGATGGTTCGGTCTTGCTCTACTGTAATAGCACTGGTGCCATTGCGTAGGTGAAAGAATCAGAGGCACACCAGCAAATAAAGCACATGCTACACCACTTTCACTTGGTCTGGGAGATCATAGATAGAGGTGACGTCGACCTTCAGAAGATCGATGGAAAGGAGAACCTAGTCGACCGCTTCACTAAAATCCTGGCAATAAAGGAGTTCGACAACCACAAGTTGAAGATGGATATTAGATACTATACTAAGTGGCTTTAGGAAAAGTAGGAGTTGTTGGAAAATGTGTTCTAACGCCAATCGTCAATCAATTGATGGTTGATCTACATTGTATATATAATTGATTCATTAATAAATAAAATATATTTTTGATATTTTTTTCATCGTAAAGAATTTATATTCTAACGAACTCTATTATTGTGATGAAGTTCTTAGGACTATTTAGCTTCAATAAAAAGAGGATTTATCGATTAGTCCTTAAATCTATTCATGACCAAATAATAGACTATTAATTAGAACGACAGCATCTATTGAGCATAGATCGTTGTATGCCATATAGGTTGGTTGTCCTCTTAACCAAGGAGTGTGGAGACACTGATATGGCATACAGGTGAGAGTATGTGTACATCATCATTGAACGTGACCAACTCCATAGCATTCTACTGTCGAAAATGTTCCTAATGGGATATAGGTATAAGTATCCCTTAGACCTGAGATCGCTTTAGTGACTTGTAAGCAACTCACTGTGCTTTGGTACCGGACTAACTAAATTTTTAATTTAGTAATGAAAGAATTCTGGGCATAGTTAAGTACTTACGAAGTCAGAGTGTGATCAAAATGGAATTGACCACTTTAAGAGTTGGCGAAGAATGTATCATTGTATTTCAATATAGTAAATCCTTGGCCAGCATAATTCATCAGATGAATTTGATATTTTAAAATATAATATGGACAACCTAATCAAAGTTGACAGTGGAACTCTAAGGTGTCCTACAAGCATTTTGGTCAAGGTGATGAATTATATGATAACTATATCCGCATGGGTTCTAAGGATGTTGTTCTACACATTCGACCTATCCAGCCATCAGGTACCATTGCTAGATAGTTACTTTGATTGATATAGAAATCTATTCCTATGCTATCAGGTTAGGTTTGAACCTATGAGGTCACATACATTAGAGCTCATGATCTGATCGGATGGTTGATCAATGATTGAGAATCATTCTAAGATTAAACAATCAATATGATTGATGTTTAACCTAGTGCAAGCATTGCAAGAGGATCGATTAAATATTTGATTGCTAATTGGCTTAATTTGATTAAGACAAAGGACTGAGATTAAGTTTAATTAAATATGATTTAATTATATTTGGTTTGGGCTTGATTGGATCAAGTTCAATTGGCTTATTGGATAAGCCAAGAACAAGAAAAAACTAGTCCTAGTTCAACTAGGACTTGGGTTAACCCAATTTTTTAATTTGATTAGAAAATTAAATTAAATTAAATCTTATTTAATATAATTTAATTTAATTTTTAATTTGGTTAGAACCTAATTTAATTTGGTTGATTTAGTTTTGATTTAATTTGGTTTGAGAAACCATGTTTGACCAAGTCATAGATGGAATCCTAGTGAGACTAGGATTCCACCTTGCACCACCTTAGCTCTCCACTCCCCACGCCCTCTTTCTCTCTTTATTTTGTGTGACATAATCTCTCTACCTGATCTTCATACATGCCTCCTCTCTCTCTCTCTCTTTCTCATATGGTAATTGGTTGGAGGACCAAGTCAAAGGTAGTAGTTTGTTTGTTTTTGGATTCTATGAGATAGAATCCTAACAAACCTAAACTCTTCCCAAAACCTATCACCCCTTCTGCTATTTTCTCTCTCCTATTTCATGGTGAGAAAGGCTCTCTTTGTGCATGTATTCTTTCTAAATTCACCAAAAAAATCTATGGAGGGGCACCCAAGAGTTGGGTGCCCCAACCTCTTGCCAAAACTAGTCTTTTCTTGTCTAGTTTTTGACCTAGACAAGGACTCTTCTTTTTTTATTGATTTAGGATGAATTTTAGCCTAATTTTTTATGAAACACAGACCTTTAGGAGATTTTTGGGGTATGCAAAAATAAAAGAGAGAGGGTCCTTGGACTTTTGGGTTTCCATATACACCAAACTAGGTGTCTAGGTGAGAGAAAATAGAAGAAGAAGAGGATCTTCTTCTAGGGCTGTTTTGATTTTCTCTTCTTCTTCTTCTTTTGAGATTTTTGAGAGAGTCTCAGATCTAAAATTTCTCCACTTTCTTCTAATATTTTGGAGAGTCTAGGTCTCGAAGAAGGAAGCATCAAATCGATCGTCGAAGAGAGATCATTACAGTACTAGCATACCATGCTGATTTCCTGCATCAAGATCTCAGATCATGTTCATAGGCTCGTGTGGACGACTCTTAGAGACCAAATGTATGTGTGGCTCATGACTTCATCCTCAAGTCTGGATCAACAAGTTAGAACGTCTAACTTGCTCAGGTATCAGATCTAATCTATTATTCTATAGCTACATTAGATGTAGTATTGTAGTATTTTAATGAGATCAACATTTTAATCTTTTCTTTATATTTTTAATTTTTGATTTAATATCATGTCTTGATCATGTAATAAATCTTAGATCTAGGATGCTTTCATATTTATTTAAATAAACATTTAATTTATTTAGGTTTTTGGCTTCCTAATCTTGAAAAATTTTCAAGATCTATCCATGAAATCCTAGATCTGGTTCCTTCATGAACCCCTTTAGAAAGGCCTCTTGGGCGAAGTTAATCTTAATATCCTCGATTGCCTTGGAGGACTTGAAGGCTTCATCAACCCTCTCTCTCTTGACATCGACCTCCACCTCTACTTTCTTCCTCTTACTCTCCTCAAGCTTCAAAGCAGCCTTAAGTCCTGCTGATGCTTGTTCCTTCCTCAGTAGTGCTTCATGAAGGCGCTCGACCTCGACAGATTGAACTTTCGAAGCCACCTTCAAATGGTCAACCTTGGCCTGAACTCTCTTCATCTTTGCTTGGGCTTCCTGAAGGGCTCTGGAAGCCTCAACTTGGTAGAGACTTGCCACTTCTGAGTGAGCGTACAAGTAATGCTCCAACTACAGAATAAAGAAAAAACAAGTCATGATTTTGAAGCATAATGGACATTCAACCAAGCTTGTACGCTTCAAAAACAAGTCTAATTTTATATACAAGATTGATTACCTCAAGAAAGATAGCGAAAGATTCTTCAAACCTCTCTGCACTTTCAGTCCGAACCATCTTCTTAACAATGTGTGGGAGGATACTTTCCTCTATTAAAAAATGGAGGACCTCCCGATCATCCAAAGAATCCTACTTCTGGTCGAAGCTCTCACGACCTGAGCCTCTGACTTTCCTCTTGACCTTCTTGGCAACAGCTTTCTTCTTCTTCTTCTTCTCCACTACTCCTTGCTTGAGAGGTGCAGGGATGGTGGTTTCACCAGGCAAGGGTGAGTTTGGTGCGGCTACAGTAATTTCCGAATCCAAAGTGGCCTGAGTCGGCACGAACAAACTCGTTTCTCCGATGTGGGTCCTTTTTGATGACTCCTCTGTAGGATCACTCTTCCTCTTAAGGGCCTGGATTCCCAATTATAGATGGTTTAGCTCCTCCAAAGTCATCTCTGCAATAGTAAAAATCAAGGTCAGAAGAAATAATAAGGTATGAGTGAGAAGTTGAGAAAAATCACCTGCTAGATCAAGGGGACTAAGATTGAGGTTAAACAGGATCTGATTGTCCAGCAGGCCGGATATCAAAGGAGCTCGATAATCCCTAAGCATGCTTGCTGAGTCTCGATCTTCTTTTTCAAGCCCAGAAGCTCGACAGACTGAGTCTCTCAAATCTCCCTAGGAAGGAAGCCCTAGTTCTAAGGAGGGACATGAGATGAAGAGAAATTACTATTTTCAATTATGAATGAAAGAAGAAGCACCCTTAAACAACCCCTTCTTGCCAAATTGAGAGGAGACATACCACCAATCCTTGGCAGTAGGATGGTGTTTGAAGGTAAAAAAGTTGCAAAATAAGAAAATTATAGGTCGGACCTCGGCCATGATGCACAAAGAAAGAAATCCTATGATGAACCCAAAAGAGTTCGGCACCATGGGGGCAAAAGAGATATTTAGAAATCTGAAGAGAGCTATGATGAAGGAAGGAATTGGAAGTTGAAGTCTAACACGAAAAGCCTCGGCATACAAGCAAAAGCGACTTGGGGGGGAGAGCAGGTTCGATTGCTTTGTCTAGGAAGCTCAAACTCAAACTCTAGGGGTATCCCATACTAGATCAATATCAAGAAAAGGTCTTCGGGGTAAAGTACACAAGAAATGGTACCAAAGACAAAAGGGGGACGAGGTGCTTGAATAGGCTCGATTTTTTTAGGGTTTGGATCCATCAGGGCTAGTTAGGCCAAACTCTTAGAGCAAGTCGACCAGGATTCTTTGACGGACATATGGATCAAACTAAACCCAAAAAAGATCCCAAAAATTAGAAAAAATAAGAGATAAAATCTCTCTAAAATCAAAGGGTTACGAAATGTAAAGCTTCAAAATGATCAGAAAGAAGTTAGGAACTAACCTAGATTGGTTGAGGAGAGCAAGAAAACAACTTATGGAGCAAAAATTGGATGGAAAAATGCCTATGACCGGAGGAAATGGTAGAAGAAATCAGAACTCTTCAATGGAAAGAAGATAGAAACCATAGGATGAAGAAGAAGATTCAGACAAAATTAAGTTCTAGAGGAAGAAGAAGAGCTTAAATATCTGAGAGGAGCTCGAGGCAGTTATGATCACAGGTTCACTCTGCTCGGTCTCTATTTGACACATGTTCCACTCATCATAATGGAGGGTAGATGGTAGACAGAACTTTAATTATGCCATATCTTGGATAGAACTTCGGTGAGAGTTTCAAAAATCTATCCTTTTGGGTCACCTCGTATTGAAGAAGCATCGGTGCCAGCATAGATAATGCCAAAACTTTCTATTCTACAAATGCAAAAAATCAGAAAAGAACTTTGGCAGTCGCATTTCTTTTACTTGCTTCATTCAAAATTCGAACTCAAGAGTAGGAGAACTATTGTTGGAGATAAACCCACTCCTACCAAAGTTTGACAAGACGTCTAGTCTCAGGGTGATTCCGTTCGGTGGTAACAGCCATGACCAAACTACAACGAGTATGAATTCTTGCTTCAGTTAACTTTAAGATTGCCTATCTTCGACTTGGACATGCCGAACGATCCTCTCAGCTTTGGCTATTAGCTCCTTCAGATTTCCACATAACCAACAAAGCACTGCAGGCCTCACCTAGATGAGCATGAATAATAAAGGCAACCAAACTCCTTCGCTATAAGCGGTTAACCCCCTCCAGTCGAACTCCTTTCGAATGAACCTGGACAGTGAAAGTAGTCGCCTAAGCAATTAGTGTTGGAAAATATGTTCCAAAGCCTATTATCAGTCTATTAATGATTATGCTATATTATAATTATAATTGATTTATTAATTAATAAAATATATTTTTGGCATTTTCATCATAAAGTATTCATCTTCTAACGAACTTCATTATTGTGATGAACTTCTTAGGACTATTTAGCTTCAATAAAGAAAGAATTTATCGATTAGTCCTTAAATTTGTTCATGACCAAATGATAGGTTGTTAATTAGGATAACATCATCTATCAAAAATGTAAGCGCACTAACCAACATCACCTCTCCTTGATACCAATTGATGTTCCATGATGTCGCTCGAATGCCAATCATCCTTAGCATCACAAGCCTCGATACCATGTTATGGAAGCCCCTGATCTTTAGCACGGACCTGAAGGAATCTATGATGTTCTCTATGGGTAGCAAACCATTGATTCTCCACCTAGATCTGTCATGGGGCACCTTCCTTCTTGGGCTTAAGAGAGATGCTCCCCCTCTCTACTGTCCCTCTTTACGGCTTCTTCAAGAACCCTGGGACAGCAACTCTATAGAGAAGAGAAGAAGAGAGTTGAGGGAGAAAAGATCTATATTCCATTCTTTTGAAAATCCTAATACAACCTACGTATTTATATATAGCCATTAGGCTCGATCAAAAACTCTCCTGGCTAACCCAATACATGAAAGCACTCACCGAGCCCATGTAAATATTAGATATGTGTGCCCTAGAAGCCAGAATTGGCTAACACTTGTAATACACTTCTAGGGGCAAAATTATAATTTTGACTATAAATAATAAAATGGATTATTTTCTATCATAAATATGTATTTAGTGTCTGTGATACATCCCTTAAGTTAATGGTAATGATAATTCTTATTTTCAAGAGTTGAAAATTTGAGACAAGAATTTTCATTATTAACTCATAAAAAGATCCTGACCGTAGGATCATCATAAGAATGATGATTGATCTGAAAGATTGATGTACAATTACTTTTTTATAGTAGATGAGTCTTGAGTCTACGGTGTAGAGATACCTGAGTGAGAGTATAGGTACTCATTAGAGAACGAGGGCACTGAGCGTGACCACCTCGAGCAGTCATAAGGAAGTCTACCTTCTCATCGAATGACTGACTCGATGCTGTAGTGGTGTGTCTGGTTCTTTGACCTGAGGTGCATCGGTAGTTCACCTTGAGGGTGTTATAGTTTGACTACACCATGACTCGGTCTCCTAGCCATATCGGAAATCCTGAGGTGTATGTTGGCTATAGCATGTTCATTGTAGGAATTGGATTGCATCAAGATGGAATCTATCTACCTCGGTGGTAGATGAAGAGCAGCCCTATGATGATCATGAGAATCAAGTCCATAAAGCCCATGGCCATGGTAGAGTAAAATAATAGAAAAAGTTTTTATTAAGATTTTCACATCGGACTTGAATTAAAATGATTAAATCATATGACAGAGATTTAGGATTTGACGAGTTCACCTTAACCCTAATCTGATCGGGGCTCAAGATAGAAGAACTTAATCACACAAGTAGCTGCACTGAAGAGGTTCGCATTTTTCAGCATTTTGATGGGTTGCCACCATATACTGATAGGTGTCACTGGTGGATTTTGGGAGCAATTAGAATGATTTAGATGATCGATCATTCTAGTTGTCTGAATCAGAAGAGTTCTGATCCATCGAAAGGAGTTTCGATGATGTCAATGATAGAGATCATAACATATCCATTACCATATAGAACTGAACCTAACTAAGTCATACAAATAAGGGTTTAGATCTGAATATCATCAATTGGACTATCCCAGTTCAATTGATTTGAATAAGATTCAATTAGGTTCAAGAAAATTATACTAGCACACAATTAAGCCTAACATTCTCCTTCTACTATCATTAAAAGTTATCTCGACTGAGCCAAATGAGTTTATACTGACTCAGGTACCTTTACTTGATCTGACTAGAGCTTGTCTAGGTCAGAAAAGGGTTGTCTTAATTTATGAGATAAATTAGAGACAACACCTACCATTTTCTATCACCTGCTAATTCTTGTCTTTGACTTTGGTCAAACATTGACCTTTGACACTTGGACATCTACCCATATGTCATGCACTTATTGGAGAGCAGATAGGGATTTGTCCCCTTATTGAAAATTGGAAAGGAGGTGGTGCTTGCCTAGGGAGGCATGCGCCCATGGATAGGGACGCCTGGAGTTCCATACGGATGAGACTCCAGGTTGCTTCTTGGATTCTACTTAGGTGAACCCTTGCTATAGACTTTGACCAGTCTTAGGTGCCATCTAAGGATGAATTAGTGGGGCTTTCATTTAATTGGATCAGATGATATCATCCCATCAATTAGATTTAGATCTGATTGCATGAAGCAACGTGATTGACCGGGATGATGTGGCACTGCATGGCGCAGCAGGGTCTATATAAACCCTATCTATGCCCAACTTTCATAGAGTTCTCTCTTAGCCCACACCCCAAGGATATCCCTCTTCCTCCTCGATGCCATCTTCTAGTTCTCTCTCTCCTCTCCACGCCCAAGGCAAGTTGGGCTCCAGTTTGGTGCGATCCAAGAAAGAAATGGGTGACGAGAAAGGAAGAAGGTAGCACTGCTGTAGAGATGACAGCAGATCTTTGAAAGAAGTTTTGAAGATCTTTCAAATCAGATCTAGATTTAATTTTTGGAGAGGTGATAAAGAAGAAGAAGGTCTCCAAATCCAATGCAAGTGGATACTAGTAGAGGCCAAGCGCTTGCATGGCTAGATCCAGAATCTCAGGAAATTAGCAAGATCATCAATGGGTAATCTGATTACCCAACATCAACGTATAAATTAAATTAGATTTAATTTATTTTTATTTTATTTATTAGATATATAAAATTAGATCTTAAATATCTTATATCTAATCTAGATACATCAAAGAAATTTTTGAAATATCTCTTTTGATCCGATTAGATATGAACGAACCTGATCCAGAAAATTAGGATTTCTCCTTCAACTGGTATCAGAGCCAAGTTCAATAAAAATTATTTAGATCTTATTTTAGTTTATTTTGATCTAATAATTAGATAATTTTAGATGTCATATGAGATATGATTAGATCTAAAATTATAAAAATTAAAATTAAATAATATAGATCTAAGTTCTACAATTTACATGACTAGTTGTAAAATAGAATAGTTCTATACATAGTGTTACATAATCATGATTTATTTTGATTAAATTATAATTTTAGATCTATTTATTTTTTATTTTTTGATGATTATAAATATTATAATAAAATATAAAAAATAAAAAATAAAATTATTTAATTTTTATATCATCTGAGATATGATGCATGCATGTTTAGACTAGTTGTAAAATAGATCTACATAATTATCTAGATTATAATTTATTTTGATGTGATCAAGTTAAATTTGATTTTTTAGATAATTATGAGATAATTTAGATCTAAAAAATATGCATGATTTGATACATGAGATGTATGCAAAATATGCCATAAAGTTAGATCTAATTTTATATATGAGATATATGATATAGATCTAAAACTAGTTTTGTAGTATTGTATATTTTCCTGATTAAGGCATTCCTCTTGGCCGTCCGATCATAAGAACAAAGTAAGGGTTTAAAGGCCCTCTCTTCCATTCGATGGGGTGTTCTTATGATGTGTAGGGGTGCTGCGCATGTTCGTCCTTAATCAAAAATAAAAACTTACTTTCTGCAAAACCCTAGATCCTGAAACCCTAGGATTTTATTGTGCATATTTTATTTATGAAACCCTAACTTAATTAAGAATTAAGATTATGGAAATATTAATTAGGTCTAAAATTGAGAATTTTAGATCTAAGACATATTCATAATATTGGGTTCGGGCTTGGGTAGCTCAATTAGGTCTAAGCGGTTGATCAAACCGAATCAAGAGTTGGTTAGATGGGATCAACAATGCTTAAATTGACCAGCCTAATAGGATTAAGTCTGGGTCAAGATCGAGTCATGTGAGTGATCGATCAAGCTAAGACCTAATTAGGCTCAGTGGTTAGAGTCTGGATTGTAGGCTAACCCGAATTGGTTCTGGCTCAATAATTTGGTGTCTAAGGTAAGTTTGGCAGATACGATCCGACTGGTTTTTTAATTGGGAAGCTACTCGACTCGAATGCATTCTTGTATCGAGTTAATGGCATATCCCTTCCACCGGTCTCACTTACCTGGCCATATCTTTTGACACAGTTCTGATCTGAGGTGGTCAATAATCCGAGCTAACCCATGCCACTAGGTTAGTCATAATTGTTATGACTATGTCCAAGTCTAGTTTAATGAGACCTAAATCAATTCTCCCTAAGAAAAGATTAAGTCTAAGGTCTTCCACCATTGTAGATGTGCGGGCCCTTTCCGAGGGTTGATTGTTCTCGGCTGGTTACAGTGGCTTCAGTTGCACCGGAAAGACGCAACCATGTCTATTAGGCATTGGATGCTATGGGCTGGAGGATGAGATTGGGCTCAATATTTTGGATACGGTGAGAGACTCAATTAGGAATCCCAATCTATGCAAATGGTGGGTCTGACTTAACTAAGGAGTGGATCAATATTTCCGGATATGGTGAGATTCATGAATTAGAGACCAAGTTTGGGTGCACCATGATTAGAGAATCATTGAACAAGAGTTGTTCACTCATTGGCTAACCCATCACCAATAACTGTTAGGTGAGGTGATGAGTCAGTTGGTGAGACCGCACCACCCACTAGAAATCATTAATCATGGAGATTTTTGCATATCTCTACAGAGGGAAGTGTAGGGATCCAAGAAAATAGTGGGAGCTAATTTATTTAAAAATAAAATTTCCCTAAATAAATTGGTCAAAGTCTTAATTACAGTATCTAACTAGAAACTTTGACTCTCTACATAGAAAAATGTCTGCATCCAATCCCACTAGCACGTATCCTGGACACCCATAGACTGACCGGATCCAAATTATAAGGATTGGCTCAGAAACTTCAAAATTATTTTGGGTTTCGAAGAAGTTAACTCATGTATTTGGATCCAGGACCCTCCCACCTTACCAGCTCATCCATCTGCTTGAACAGAGAGCATCTCTGATAAAATGGATAGACGAAGATAATAAGGCCAGATATTACATGTTGGGCTCGATGTCTGATGAGCTTCCAGCGCCAACATGAAGATATCAGGACTGCTCGCCAAATGTTGGCTCACCTATAAGAGATGTTTGGTGAACAGAGTCGCGCAGCCAAGTATCAAGTCACTAAATGACTTTTCAAGGCTAAGATGCGTGATGGGCAGTCAGTCCAAGATCATGTCTGATGACAATGATCAAGGACATTGGAAGAGCTTGAGAAGCTCGGAGTGAAGTTAGGACTTGGATCTGCAGAATGATATATTTCTGCAATCCTTGACTGATGCATATGGGCAGTTCATCATGAAACTACCATATGCATAAACTTCAAAAATTCCTTGGCCGAACTTATGAATATGCTGGTTACCGCTGAGCTTTCTATGAAAGGTTCTAAAGGCTCAGTTCTTGCTATGGAACGGACTTCTTTCCAAGAGAAAGTCTTTTTGGAAAGAAAAAGAAGTCTGTGAAAAAGCAGAAGGTGGAAGGAGGAAAGAAGAAAAAGGCAGAGCTGAAGAAGACTGATGTCAAAGAAAAAGTATTTTCCATTGCAACAATGACGGCCATTGGAAGCGAAAACTGCCCTACTTACCTGGCCACCCTAAAGAATAAGAAGGAGGCAGGTCCTTCTGGAGGTATGCTCGTTATTGAGTCTAACCTTACGGTTTCTTCTGCATCCAGTTGGGTGCTTGACTCTGGTTCTAGTGCTCATTTGTGCACTTCTATGCAGGATCTTGAGGATAGCAGGAGGCTGAGGGATGGTGAGATGATCCTATGCATCAAAATGGAGCAAGAGTTGCTGCTGTGGCCATGGGAACATACCCTCTTCGACTACCATCTGGTTTAGACTTAGTATTAAAGACTGTTATTATGTGCCTGCAGCAAGCAGGAATTTGATTTCTATTTCATTGCCTTAGCATTAGAAGGCTATGTAATTAGTTTTCTTAAGGACCATTGTAACATTCTTTATGAAAGAAATAAAATTGCAAGTGGTTTTCTTATTAACGATCTTTATCAGTTACATATTGATGTATCTATTTTTAATATCGAGCAAAATGTGAATGCCATGAAACGACCTAGGGATAGTCCAAATGATAGGTATCTATGGCACCTAAGACTAGGTCATATAGCAGAAGATAGGGTTAACAAATTGGAGAAAATTGGGCTATTGAGTCCATTGACTTTCGAGTCATATCCAATTTATGAATCTTGTCTTCATGGCAAAATGACTAAGCTCCCTTTTGTAGGACATGGGGAAAGGGCCACGGATCTTCTTGCCCTAGTACATACTGATGTGTGCGTAGCCTATTTGATGTGCCGGCTAGAGGCACTTTGTCTACTTCATAACCTTTACCGATGATTTATCTAGGTATGGGTATGTGTATCTTATGAGACACAAGTCTGAAGCTTTTGAAAAGTTCAAAGAATTCAGACATGAAGTAGAAAAGCAAACTGAAAAATCCATTAAGGTTCTTCGATCAGATCGAGGAGGTGAATACCTTAGTCGAAAATTCCTTGGACTATCTCAAGAAAAATGGCATAGTCTCTCAATGGACTCCACCTGGAACACCTCAACTCAATGGAGTTTCAGAATGGAGGAACTGGATCCTATTAGATATGGTCCGATCCATGATGAGCTTCACAGACCTTCCTGAATTTTCTTTGGGGATACTGGTTTGTTAACTACAATATACTTACTTGAATAGGGTTCCTTCTAAAATCGTTCCTACCACACCGTATGAGATATGGCATGGTAAGAAACCAAGTCTGAGTCATCTCAGAATTTGGGGTTGTCCGGCTCATGTCAAAAGACAACAAGCGGACAAGTTAGACTTTAGGTCCTTTAGAGCTTGATTCATAGGATATCCTAAAGAGTCATTAGGATATTATTTCTACATTCCAGAAGATCATAATGTGATTGTGAGTCGACATGCCATCTTTCTTGAAAAATAGTTTATTCAAGATAGCTGGCATTGGAAAGCAGATCAAGCTCGATGGAGAAAGTCTCACAAGAGCAACGAGCTAAGGACCAAATGGAACCAAATCAGGTTGAGCCAATACAATCACTACCTCCTCCACCTCATAGATCGAAAAAGGATTTTTCCATCCCCCTGAGAGGTACTTAGGTACTATTTCAGAGGAAGTAGAGAAAATGTTCCTCATAGGTAATGGGGTTCATGGTGATGATCCCAAAACCTATAACGAGGCGATATTGGATATCGACTCTGAGAAATGGTTAGAGGCAATGAAGTCAGAAATTGACTCGATGCACTCAAACCAAGTCTGGACCTTGGTAGATCCACCAGAAGGTATAGTACCTATTGGGTGTAAATGGATCTACAAGAGAAAGATTGGTGCAGATGAGAAATGTGGAGACATTCAAAGCTAGATTAGTGGCAAAAGGTTATAGTCAATGCGAAGGCATTGACTATCAGGATACCTTTTCGCCAGTAGCTATGCTAAAATCCATCCGCACATTGCTTGCTGTTGCAGCCTATTTCGATTATGAAATATGGCAAATGGATGTAAAAATGGCATTCTTAAATGGATATCTTGAGGAAGATATCTATATGGAACAGCCGCTAGGTTTCACATCCAGTGATGCTGATCACAAGGTATGCAAGCTGCAAAGGTCCATATATGGACTTAAGCAAGCATCTCGGAGCTGGAATACTCATTTTAATGATGTGATCAAATTATTTGGTTTCATCAAGAATGAGGAAGAGCCATGTGTCTTCAAAAAGGTCAGTGGGAGCGCTATTGTCTTCCTCGTATTGTACGTGGATGACATCCTCCTTATTGGGAATGATATTCCCATGTTGACCATAGTTAAAATATGGTTATCCAAAGAATTCTCCATGAAAGACCTAGGAGAAGCATCCTTTATTCTAGGAATTAAGGTCTATAGAGATAGACCGAATAGGATGCTAGGACTTTCACAGAAGATGTACATAGAGGAAGTGCTAAAGAGGTTTAGCATGGAAAACTCTAAGAGGGGTTTGGTACCCTTCAGACATGGCATTCATCTTTCCAAGAAGATGTGCCCTAGCACACCTGAGGAAATAGAACGCATGAGCAAGATCCCTTATGCTTCAGCAATAGGGAGCCTCATGTATGCCATGTTATGTACACGACCTGATATAGCCCATGCTGTGAGTGTCACGAGCAGATATCAGTCGAATCCAGGTGAAGAACACTGGACTTCTGTGAAATGTATCCTTAAGTACTTGAGAAGAACTAAGGATATGTTGTTGGTCTTTGGTAATGGAGAACTCCAAGTCCAGGGATATACAGACTCGGATTTTATGTCTGATGTAGATGATCGAAAGTCGACATCTGGGAGTCTATTTGTGTGCAATGGTGGTGCTGTCAGTTGGAAGAGTTCCAAGCAGACAGTGATAGCAGATTCCACCATGGAAGTAGAATACATCACTGCATCAGAAGCTGCGAAGGAGGCATTCTGGTACAAAAAGTTTGCTGCAAAGAGATCGGAGTGATGCCATCAGATGCCATTCCTCTATACTGCGACAACAATGGCGCCATAGCCCTTGCTAAGGAGCCGAGGTCTCACCAGAAAATCCAAGCACATCGAGCGGCGATACCACCTCATCCATGATTACCTCGAGAAGGGTTACGTCGAGGTCAAGAGAGTCGACTCCATAGATAATGTGGCAGACCCACTTACAAAGCCGTTGGGCCAGCAGAAGATCGAAGCCCACCTTGAGAAGATGGGACTTAGATTTGTAGCCAATTGGCTTTAGGTCAAGTGGGAGTTTGTTAGATATGTGTGCCCTAGAAGCCAGAATTGGCTGACACTTGTAATACACTTCTAGGGGCAAAATTATAATTTTGACTAATAAATCAATAAAATGGATTATTTTCTATCACATATGTGTATTTAGTGTCTGTGATACATCCTTTGAGTTAATGGTAATGATAATTCATATTTTCAAGAGTTGAAAATTTAAGACATGAATAATTCATTATTAACTCATAAATTGCTCCTGACCATAGGATCATCATGAGGATGGTGATTGATCCGAAAGGTTGGTGTACAATCGCTTCTCTTTAGTAGATGAGTCTTGAGTCTATGGTGTGGAGACACCGGAGCGAGAGTATAGGTACTCGTTAGAGAACGAGGGCACTGAGCGTGACCACCTCGAGTAGTCATTAGGAAAGTCTACCTTCTCGTCAATGACTGACTCGATGCTGCAGTAGTGTGTCTGGTTCTTTGACCTGAGGTGCATCGGCAGTTCACCTTGAGGGTGTTATAGTTTGACTACACCATTACTCGATCTCCTAGCCATATGGAATCCTGAGGTGTATGTTGGCTATAGCATGTTCATTGTAGGAACTTGGATTGCATCAAGATGGAATCTATCTACCTCGGTGGTAGAGGAGCAGCCCTATGATGATCATGAGAATCAAGTCCATAAGCCCATGGCCATGGCAGAGTGAAATAATAGAAAGAGTTTCTATTTAGATTTTTTTCACATCGGACTTGAATCGAATGATTAATCATATGACAGAGACTTAGGGTTTGACGAGTTCACCTTAACCCTAATCTGATCGGGGCTCAAGATAGAAGAACTTAATCACACAGGTAGCTGCACCAAGAGGTTCGCATTTTCAGCTTTGATGGGTTGCCACCATATACTGCTAGGTGTCACTGGTGGATTTTGGGAGCAATTAGAATGATTTAGATGATCGATCATTCTAACTTGTTCGAATCAGAAGAGTTCTGATCCATCGAAAGGAGTTTCGATGATGTCGATGATAGAGATCATGACATATCCCATTACCATACAGAACTTGAACCTAACTGGGTCACACAAATAACAAGGGTTTGAATCTGGATGATCATCAATTGAACTGATCCAGTTCAATTGATCTTGAATAAGATTCAATTAGGTTCAAGAAAATCGTGCTAGCACTCGATTGAACCTAATATTCTTCCTTTTACTATTATAAATAAGTTGTCTCGACTGAGCCAAATGGAGTTTGTGCTCACTTAGGTACCTTTACTTGGTCTGACTGGAGCTTGTCCAAGTCAGAAAAAGGTTGTCTTAATTTATGAGATAAATTTGACAACACCTGCCATTTTTCACCTGCTAATTCTTGTCTTTGACTTTGGTCAAAAGTTGACCTTTGACTTAGACATCTGCCCATGTGTCATGCACCTATTGGAGAGCTGATAGGGGGCTTGTCCCCTTCTAGAAATGAAAGGAGG
>QRFJ01004046.1:62399-188256 GCA_006176705.1 Cocos nucifera | reverse complement strand
ATCACACAGGTAGCTGCACCAAGAGGTTCGCATTCAGCTCTGATGGGTTGCCACCATATACTGCTAGGTGTCACTGGTGGATTTTGGGAGCAATTAGAATGATTTAGATGATCGATCATTCTAGCTGTTCGAATCAGAAGAGTTCTGATCCATCGAAAGGAGTTTCGATGATGTCGATGATAGAGATCATGACATATCCCATTACCATACAGAACTGAACCTAACTGGGTCACACAAACAAGGGTTTGAATCTGGTGATCATCAATTGAACTGATCTAGTTCAATTGATCTGAATGAGATTCAATTAGGTTCAAGGAAATCGTGCTAGCACTCGATTGAACCTAACGTTCTTCTTTTGCTATCATAAATAAGTTGTCCTGTCTGAGCCAAAGGAGTTTGTGCTCAATCAGAGGCCTTCATATGGTCTGACTGGAGGTTGTCCAAGTCAGAATAGGTTGTCTTATTTGTAAGACATTACCTGCCATTTTTGGTCACCTGCCATTTCTTGTTCTTTGACTTTGGTCAAAAGTCTACCTTTGACTGGTCAAACGTTGACCATTGACCCTTTGACTTTTGACCACATGTCATGCACCTATTGGAGAGCTGGTGGGGGCCTTGTCCCCCTGCCAGAACCTGGCAAGGAGAGGGCGCACGCCAAGGGAGGCGTGAGCCCAAGTAAGAGGCGCCATGGAGTCCTTGTTGGGACAAGGACTCCATCTCCCTTTAGGATTCCAATTAGAGTTCTTCTAAGAATCCAGTTTGACTGGTCCAAGGCACTCTCTAAGGAGGAATCCAGGGGACTCTATTCCCACCAATCAGATTTAGATCTGATTTCACAAAGGGTTGTGATTGGTTGGGAAGGAAGAGGAGTTGGATCACGCTTAGTCTATAATAAGAGACCCTGCGCCCAACTGAAAAAATAATCAAGAAGCAATCTTCCCACGCCCCAAGGCTGCCTCTCCCCTTTCTCCATGCCAAAGCTCTCTTCTCCCCTTGCTCTCCACGTCCAAAAGTGTTTTGGATTTGGATTGGTGCGATTCAGATCAAGAAAAGGAGATCAAAAGCAAGAAGGCTGCGCTGCTGCGAAGACGACTGATCAGATCTCCAGATCAAAAGGAGTTTTGAAGATCCTCCAGATCAGATCCAGATCTGATTGATTTGAGAGTGATCGTGATAGAGAAGAAGAGGATCTCTAGATCCATAGCCCTAGAGTAGAATACCGGTAGAGAATAGCTATGCATGCGCTTGCGCATGATTAGATCTTAGATCCAGAACCTTCCGCATGCAAAACAGGATCATCAACAGGGTAATAGGATTACCCTATTCAGGTAAATTGAATGTGATTTAATTTATCCTATTTCATTTAATTTTTAATTAAATAAATAAGAATCAGATCTGAAGCATCCCTGATCTGATACAGATCTAAGAGAAAAATTTTTAAATATATCTCTTGATCTGATCAGATCTGAACGAACCTGGTCAGGGAAATCAGCATTTCCCTTCGCACCGGAAAGACGCAACCATGTCTATTAGGCATTGGATGCTATGGGCTGGAGGATGAGTTGGGCTCAATATTCTCGGATACGGTGAGAGACTCAATTAGGAACCCAGTCTATGCAAATGGTGGGTCTGACTTAACTAAGGAGTGGATCAATATTTCCGGATACGGTGAGATTCATGAATTAGAGACCAAGTTTGGGTGCACCATGATTAGAGAATCATTGAACAAGAGTTGTTCACTCATTGGCTAACCCATCACCAATAACTGTTAGGTGAGGTGATGAGTCAGTTGGTGAGACCGCACCACCCACTAGAAATCATTAATCGTGGAGATTTTCGCATCTCTACAGAGGGAGTGTAGGGATCCGAGAAAATAGTGGGAGCTAATTTGTTTAAAAATAAAATCCCTAAAACAAATTGGTCAAGTCAAAATTACAGTATCTAACTAGAATCTTTGACTCTCTACAGGAAAATGTCTGCGTCCAACCCATTGGCACGTATCCTGGACACACATAGACTGACCTGGACCCAATTATAAAGATTGGCTCAGGAACTACAAAATTATTTTGGGGTTCCGAGAAGTTAACCCATGTTTTGGACCAGGACCCTCCCACCTTACCAGCCCGTCCATCCATTGAACAGAGAGCATCTCTGGAAAAAATGGATTGACGAAGATAATAAGGCCAGATATTACATGTTGGGCTCGATGTCTGATGAGCTCCAGCGCCAACATGAAGATATCGGGACTGCTCGCCAAATGTTGGCTCACCTGCAGGAGATGTTTGGTGAACAGAGTCGCGCAGCCAAATATCAAGTCACGAAATGACTTTTTAAGGCTAAGATGCGTGATGGGCAGTCAGTCCAAGATCACTGTCTGACATGATGATCAAGGACATGGAAGAGCTTGAGAAGCTCGGTGTGAAGTTAGACTTGGACTCTGCAGAACGATATTATTCTGCAATCCTTGACTGATGCATATGGGCAATTCATCATGAATTACCACATGCATAAACTTCAAAATTCCTTGGCCGAATTAATGAATATGCTGGTTACCGCTGAGCTTTCTATGAAAGGTTCTAAAGGCTCAGTTCTTGCTATGGAATGGACTTCTTCCAAAAGAAAGTCTTATGGAAAGAAAAAGAAGTCTGTGAAAAAGCAAAAGGTGGAAGGATCAAAGAAGAAGAAGGCAGAGCCGAAGAAAAAGGCCGATGTCAAAGGAAAGTGTTTCCATTGCAACAGCGACGGCCATTGGAAGCGGAACTGCCCTACTTACCTGGCCACCCTGAAGAACAAGAAGGAAGGTCCTTCTGGAGGTATGCTCGTTATTGAGTCTAACCTTACGATTTCTTCTGCATCCAGTTGGGTGCTTGACTCTGGTTCTAGTGCTCATCTGTGCACTTCCTATGCAGGGTCTTGAGGATAGCAGGAGGCTGAGGGATGGAGACATGATCCTACGCATCGGTAATGGAGCAAGAGTTGCTGCAGTAGCCGTGGGAACATACCCTCTTCGATTACCATCTGGTTTAGACTTAGTTTTGAAAGACTGTTATTATGTGCCTGCAGCTAGCAGGAATTTGATTTCTGTTTCATGCTTAGCACAAGAAGGTTATGTGATTCACCTTCTTTAAGGACCATTGTAACATTCTTTATGAAAGAAATAAAATTGCAAATGGTTTTCTTATTAATGGTCTTTATCAGCTACATATTGATGTACCTATTCTAACTATCGAGCAAAACGTGAATGCCAAACGACCTAGGGATAGTCCAAACGATAGATATCTATGGCACCTGAGATTAGGTCATATAGCAGAAGATAGGATCAACAAATTGGAGAAAAATGGGCTATTGAGTCCATTGACTTTCGAGTCATATCCAACTTGTGAATCTTGTCTTCAAGGCAAAATGACTAAACTCCCTTTTGTTGGACATGGGGAGAGGGCCACAGATCTCCTTGCCCTAGTACATACTGATGTGTGCGGCCCATTTGATGTGCCGGCTAGAGGCAATTTTGTCTACTTCATTACCTTTATCGATGATCTGTCTAGGTATGGGTATGTGTATCTTATGAGACACAAGTCTGAAGCTTTTGAAAAGTTCAAAGAATTCAGACATGAAGTAGAAAAACAAACTGGAAAACCCATTAAGGTTCTTCGATCAGATCGAGGAGGTGAATACCTTAGCCGGGAATTCCTAGACTATCTCAAGGAAAATGGCATAGTCTCTCAATGGACTCCACCAGGAACACCTCAACTCAACGGGGTTTCAGAATGGAGAAATCGGACTCTATTGGATATGGTTCGATCCATGATGAGCTTCACAGACCTCCCTGATTTTCTTTGGGGACACTCATTGTTAACTTCAATTCTATCTACTGAATAGGGTTTCCTCTAAAACCGTTCCTACCACACCGTATGAGATATGGCACGGTAAGAAACCAAGTCTGAGTCATCTCAGAATTTGGGGTTGTCCGGCTCATGTCAAAAGACAACAAGCGGACAAGTTAGAGTTTAGGTCCTTTAGAGCTCGATTCATAGGATATCCTAAAGAGTCATTAGGATACTATTTCTACATTCCAGAAGACCACAATGTGATTGTGAGTCGACATGCCATCTTTCTTGAAAAATAGTTTATTCAAGATAGCGGCATTGGAAAGCAGATTAAGCTTGATGAGAAAGTCTCACAAGTACAACGAGCTAAGGACCAATTGGAACCAAATCAGGTTGAGCCAATAAGAACACTACCTCCTCCACCTCGTAGATCGGAAAGAGTTTTCCATCCCCCTGAAAGATACTTAGGTATTATTTCAGAGGAAGTAGAGGAAATGTTCCTCGTAGGTAATGGTGCTCATGGTGATGATCCCAAAACCTACAACGAGGCGATATCAGATATCGACTCCGAGAAATGGCTAGAGGCAATGCAGTCAGAAATTGACTCGATGCACTCAAACCAAGTCTGGACCTTGGTAGATCCACCAGAAGGTATAGTACCTATTGGGTGTAAATGGATCTTCAAGAGAAAGATTGGTGCAGATGGGAATGTGGAGACATTCAAGGCTAGACTAGTGGCAAAAGGTTATAGTCAACGCGAAGGCATTGACTATCAGGATACCTTTTCCCCAGTGGCTATGCTAAAATCCATCCGCACATTGCTTGCCTGTTGCAGCCTATTTCGATTATGAAATATGGCAAATGGACGTGAAAACGGCATTCCTTAAATGGATATCTTGAGGAAGATATCTATATGGAACAGCCGCTAGGTTTCACATCCAGTGATACTGATCACAAGGTTTGCAAGCTGCAAAGGTCCATATATGGACTTAAGCAAGCATCTCGGAGCTGGAACACTCGTTTCAATGATGTGATCAAAAAGTTTGGTTTCATCAAAAATGAAGAGGAACCATGTGTTTTCAAAAAGGGTCAGTGGGAGCGCTGTTGTCTTCCTCGTATTGTACGTGGATGACATCCTCCTTATTGGGAATGATATTCCCATGTTGACGACAGTCAAATATGGTTGTCCAAGGAATTCTCCATGAAAGACCTAGGTGAAGCATCCTTTATTCTAGGAATTAAGGTCTATAGGGATAGACCGAATAGGATGCTAGGACTTTCACAGAAGATGTACATAGAGGAAGTACTAAAGAGGTTTAGTATGGAAAACTCTAAGAGGGGATTAATACCCTTCAGACATGGTATTCATCTTTCCAAGAAGATGTGCCCTAGCACACCTGAGGAAATAGAATGCATGAGCAAGATCCCTTATGCTTCTGCAATAGGGAGCCTCATGTATGCCATGCTATGTACACGACCTGATATAGCCCATGCTGTGAGTGTCACAAGCAGATATCAGTCAAATCCAGGTGAAGAACACTGGACTTCTGTGAAATGTATCCTTAAGTACTTGAGAAGAACTAAGGATATGATGTTGGTCTTTGGTAATGGAGAACTCCAAGTCCAGGGATACACAGACTCGGATTTCATGTCCGATATAGATGATCGAAAGTCGACATCTGGAAGTCTGTTTGTGTGCAATGGTGGTGCTGTCAGCTGGAAGAGTTCCAAGCAAACTGTGATAGCAGATTCCACCATGGAAGCAGAATATATCGCTGCATCAGAGGCTGCGAAGGAAGCATTCTGGTACAAGAAGTTTGCTGCAGAAATTGGAGTAATGCCATCAGATGCCATTCCTCTATACTGCGACAACAATGGCGCCATAGCCCTTGCTAAGGAGCCGAGGTCTCACCAGAAATCCAAGCACATTGAGCGGCGATACCACCTCATCCGCGATTACCTCGAGAAGGGTTACGTCGAGGTCAAGAGAGTCAACTCCACAGATAATGTGGCAGACCCACTTACAAAGCCGTTGGGCCAGCAGAAGATCGAAGCCCACCTTGAGAAGATGGGACTTAGACTTGTAGCCAATTGGCTTTAGGACAAGTGGAAAATTGTTAGATATATGTGCCCTAGAAGCCAGAATTGGCTGACACTTGTAATACACTTCTAGGGGCAAAATTATAATTTTGACTATAATCAATAAAATGGATTATTTTCTATCACATATGTGTATTTAGTGTCTGTGATACATCCTTTGAGTTAATGGTAATGATAATTCATATTTTCAAGAGTTGAAAATTTAAGACATGAATAATCATTATTAACTCATAAAATGCTCCCGACCATAGGATCATCACGAGGATGGTGATTGATCCGGAAGGTTGGTGTACAATCGCTTCTCTTTAGTAGATGAGTCTTGAGTCTACGGTGTGGAGACACCGGAGCGAGAGTACAGGTACTCGTTAGAGAACGAGGGCACTGAGCGTGACCACCTCGAGTAGTCATTAGGGAAGTCTACCTTCTCGTCAATGACTGACTCGATGCTGCAGTAGTGTGTCTGGTTCTTTGACCTGAGGATGCATCGGCAGTTCACCTTGAGGGTGTTATAGTTTGACTACACCATTACTCGGTCTCCTAGCCATATGGAACCCTGAGGTGTATGTTGGCTATAGCATGTTCATTGTAGGAACTGGATTGCATCAAGATGGAATCTATCTACCTCGGTGGTAGAGGAGCAGCCCTATGATAATCATGAGAATCAAGTCCAGAAGCCCATGGCCATGGCAGAGTGAAATAATAGAAAGAGTTTCTATTTAGATTTTCACATTGGACTTCGAATCGAATGATTACATCATATGACAGAGACTAGGGTTTGACGAGTTCACCTTAACCCTAATCTGATCGGGGCTCAAGATAGAAGAACTTAATCACACAGGTAGCTGCACCAAGAGGTTCGCATTCAGCTCTGATGGGTTGCCACCATATACTGCTAGGTGTCACTGGTGGATTTTGGGAGCAATTAGAATGATTTAGATGATCGATCATTCTAGCTGTTCGAATCAGAAGAGTTCTGATCCATCGAAAGGAGTTTCGATGATGTCGATGATAGAGATCATGACATATCCCATTACCATACAGAACTGAACCTAACTGGGTCACACAAACAAGGGTTTGAATCTGGTGATCATCAATTGAACTGATCTAGTTCAATTGATCTGAATGAGATTCAATTAGGTTCAAGGAAATCGTGCTAGCACTCGATTGAACCTAACGTTCTTCTTTTACTATCATAAATAAGTTGTCCTGACTGAGCCAAAGGAGTTTGTGCTCAATCAGAGGCCTTCATATGGTCTGACTGGAGGTTGTCCAAGTTCAGAAAAGGTTGTCTTATTTTGTAAGACATTACCTGCCATTTTTGGTCACCTGCCATTTCTTGTTCTTTGACTTTGGTCAAAAGTCTACCTTTGACTGGTCAAATGTTGACCATTGACACTTTGACTTTTGACCACATGTCATGCACCTATTGGAGAGCTGGTGGGGGCCTTGTCCCCCTGCCAGAACCTGGCAAGGAGAAGGGCGCACGCCACCCTAGGGGTGGCGTGAGCCCAAGTTGGAGGCGCCTAGGAGTCCTTGTTGGACAAGGACTCCACCTCCTTTTTGGATTCCAATTAGAGTTCTACTAAGAATCCAAGTTTGACTGGTCTTAGGCACCCTCTAAGGAGGAATCCAGGGGACTCTATTCCCACCAATCAGATTTAGATCTGATTTCACAAAGGGTTGTGATTGGTTGGGAAGAAGAGGAGTTGGATCACAAGTTAGTCTATAAATAAGACCCTGCGCCCAACCCTAATTAAAAATGCAATTCAAATTGAGAAACAATTCCCACGCCCCAAGGCTGCCTCTCCCCTCCTTCCTCCATGCCAATAGCTTCTTCTCCCTCTTGCTCTCCACATCCAAAAGGTGTTTTGGACTTTGGTTGGTGCGATTCAGATCAAAGGAAAGGCGATCAAAAGCAAGAAGGCTGCGCTGCTGCAAAAGGACGACTGCAGATCTTCAAAAGAGTTTTGAAGATCCACCAGATCAGATCCAGATCTAATTTTTGGAGGCATGATAGAGAAGAAGAGGATCTCTAGATCCAACCCGAGTGGATATCGGTAGAGGCCAAACGCTTGCGTGGCTAAGATCCAGAACCTTCCGCTGCAATCAGGATCATCTACAGGGTAATAGGATTATCCAAATTAGGTAAATTAAATTTGATTTAATTTATCTTATTTTATTTTATTTATTAAAATAATAAGAATTAGATCTAAAACATATCAAGATCTGATTGAGATCAAGAGAAAATTTTTGAAATATATCTCTTGATCTGATCAGATCTGAACGAACCTGGACCGGGAAATCAGGATTTCCCTTCAGAGCTCCAAGTGGAGATGGATCGAGCATGGGATGAGAGACTGGGGAGGACGACATGCGACATCACAAGGTGAAGTTCCTATTATCATAGAAGGCTACCCCAAGCAGGTCTCAAGTCAGGCAGATCATAGTAGTTGACGTAGGTGGGATGAGTAGTTTGGCTCGATTCCCACATTTGCTCATCAATGATCAGCAAGCGATTGCCCTAGGAAATGGGGGCACTAGACAAACTCTTAGATAGATGGAGATCAAAAATCGAGTCGAGATGGAGATTGTTGAAAAAACATCATAAATTCTCTCATATTAAGTCCATAACAAGATCCAGGATGATGAATGGAATCCAACAAGCCCAAGAACACTCCAATCGGAGATTAGATAGCAAATATACGTGCGAAGGAGCATCAGACGGATCGTCGAAGTGGGGCCCATGGTCGACAAGCCCATGGAGGCACGACCCAGGTGCATGGGCCCATGGGGGCTAGCCCAGGTGCACACTGCACATGGGGTAGCCAATGCGCGGCCTAGGCATGGGCCCATAGCCTAGTGCGGGCGCAGCCTAGCACAGGCACACGGCCCAATGCTGGCGTGGCCCAGCATGGGCGCATGGGTGCTCGACCTAGCACCATGCGTGGCCCAGGCTGGGCACATGTAGGTGTGGCCCAACCCTAGGCTCGGGCGCACAGGGGCGCGGCCTGGGCCCAGGCAGCCTCGCTAATGTGCGGGATCCTTTCTTCGCATAGACACCCGAATCCTATCAGGATTGTTATCTCCATGTTTGACTTGGATTTGGACTTCCATGGCCTTTATAAGCAGCAGACCGAGAGCTTTGAGAGGCAGGTGACTTGGTGATTTTGAGAGAGCCTGAGATGCAGAGAGATGAGAAAAGGGTGCTAGCGGACAATAGAAACAACGGCTTCAGGCAGACAGCTAGACAATGAACTATGGTCATTTTAGGGGGTCTCCAAGAGAGAGTTTGTTCAGGATAACTTCTTATTGAGATGATTATATACGTGAGTTAAGAGTGGGTAATCTCCTCTTATATCTCTTTCTTTTTCATAGTAAAATTTGCATGCCCCATATAGACAAGCCTTTAGGCTGATCCACGTACTTGATTTTTTTTTTTTTTTTCTTCTTTCTTCTTATTGCAATCCACTAGTACTGATCCTTAATAAGTGGTATCAAAGCATGTTGATACCCCACAACACAAGTCTATTGTAAAGACTCCATATGAGATATGGACTGGTCATAAGCCAACACTCGCTCACCTTAAGGTTTGGGAATGTCCGGCTTATGTAAAATATTTGCAACTAGAAAAGCTTAGACCTAGGTTCGATAAATGCTTGTTCATAGGGTACCCTAAGAAAACTAGGGGATATTAGTTCTGTCTTGCTGAAGAGCAAAAGATGCTCGTCAGTAATAGGGCAGTCCTTTTGAAAAAGGAGTTTCTTATGGAAGGAATAGCTATCTCTAATGTTGAGCTAAATGAAGTTCGATAGGTAGAAGAACTGACACATTCTAGTGAACTTATAGAACTAGATTTGATAAGATCAAACCTAGAGCCCATTATAGAGGCACCCTTAAGGAGAACCGATAGAGTACCATGTCAATCGGATAGATACTATGATTTCTTGATCCAGAATGATGATTCTGTTGAACTCAATGAGAATGATGAGGATCCGATCACCTACGTGGATGCTATGCAGAGGACCAACTCTGATAAGTGGCTAGAAGCCATGAAGTCTGAAATGGAGTCCATGAAGGTCAACGGTGTATAGACACTTGTTGATCCACCTAAAAAGGTAAAATTTATTGGATGTAAGTGGATTTTCAAAAGAAAAAGGATGCAAACGGGAAGTTGGAGGCCTATAAAATCCCATCTGGTTGCTAAGGGATATCATCAGCATTATGGTATTGATTATGATGAGACATTTTCTCCAATGGCAATGCTCAAGTCCATTCAGATTATGCTTGCGATAGCAGCATACTAGACTATGAGATCTAGCAAATGGATGTGAAGATGACTTTCCTTAATGGAGAGTTGGATGAAGAGGTGTATATGATATAGCCTGAGGGGTTCAAATCTATAGATGAGTCTATGGTATGCAAGCTTCTGAGATCCATCAATGGATTGAAGCAGGCATCTCGGAGTTTGAACATGCATTTTGATAAGATGATCAGAATGTATGGCTTCATTAAGAATAGAGGAAAACTCAATATGTATAAATGGGCTAATGGTTCTGTAATTATATTTCTTGTATTGTATGTTGATGACATTCTCTTGATCCAAAATGACATCCCTGCATTACAGGGAATAAAGGTTTGGTTGTCTTTACAATTTTTCATGAAGAACTTAGGAGAAGCATCCTACATCCTAAGGATGAAGATCTATAGGGATAGATCTAAAAGGTTGCTTGGATTGTTCCAATCCACGTATATTGATACTATGCTAAAGAGGTTCAGCATGGAGAATTCCAAGAAGGGCTATCTCTCGAGAGGCCATGAAATTTCTCTCTCGAAGAGGGATTATCCAATAACTCCTCAAGAGAGAGAGCATATGAGTTGAATACCATATGCTTCGGTAGTAGGTTCTATTATATATGCCATGATGTGTACGAGACTAGACGTGGCATACTCACTAGGGGTAGTGAGCATATACCATTTGATCCAGGTGAGAATCACTGGAAGGTTATGAAGACAATCCTAAAGTATTTGAAAAATACCAAGAACTAGTGGCTCATCTATGGAGATACTATTTGAAACTTGTGGAATATACTAATTTTAGTTTCTAGTTAGATGATGTTGATAGTAAGAGTGTGTCAGGTTATGTGTTTACCCTGAATGGTGGAGCGATCTACTGGAAGAGTTCCAAGCAGCACACTATGATCAATTCTGTGTGTAAGGCAGAGTATGTCATGGCATCTGATGCTGCAAAGGAGCTGTGTGACTGTGAAAGTTCATCAATGAGTTGTGAGTGGCATCCTTCTTGGATGGTCTGGTTCTGCTTTACTGTGATAGCACTGGAGCCATAGCTCAAGTAAAGGAGCTAAAGGCACATCAGCACACCAAACACATTATGCATCGCTACCACCTTGTATGAGAAATCATAGAGTGAGGTGACATTGAGCTTTAGAAGATTGATGGTAAGGAGAACGTAGCTGACTCATTTACTAAAGCTCTTGGAATCAAAGAGTTTGATAACCACAAATGGAAGATGGGTATTTGATACTGTTCTGAGTGGCTTTAGTCTAAGTGGGAGTTGTTGAAAAATGTATCCTAAAGTCAATCATCTAGATTGTAGATGGTTGAGCTAAATATATTTTATACTTAAATTTTAATTGAATAAAATTATTATTCTAGCAATATCATCACTTTGTGCATCTTTCTGTGATGAACTCTCTGTGACGATGTCCTTAGAACTATTTAGACTCAACAAAGAAGGATTTATTATTTAGTCTTTAAATTGATCGCGACCCAATGATTCATTATTACCTAGGATGATAATGTTAATCAAGAATAGGTCATTGTGTTTCATAAGTGTTGCTTGTCCTCTTAACCAAAAAGTATGGTGATGCTTTTATGGCATGCAAGTGAAATGTAGGGATACATTTTACTGATCGTGATTCAACTACGAAGCTCTCTTCTGCCAAGATTGCTCATGAAGGATATGGGTATATGTGTTTCTTAGACCTGAGATCACCATGGTGATTGCTAGCAACTCACTGTACTTAGGTACCAGACTACCTAAATTTTTAATTCAGCGATGAAAGGCTATTGGGTGCAGTCAAGTACTTGGCTAGTCGGTGCGTGAGTCAAGATGGGATTGACCCCTCCAAGTGTTGGAGCAAGTATATTGTTGTATTTTAATTTAGCAAATTCTCATTCGGGATAGTCCATATGATGGATGCCAAATTTTGAAATACAATGTGAATGAATTTTTAGGGATGGCAGTTAACCCTAGATCATCCTATGAACATCATGGTCAAGGGGATGAATTATACGGTAACCATATGCAACAGTTTGTCGATGTTAAATTGTAATTTTTTATCTATCTGAACGTTGGGGACCATTGCTAAATGGTCACATCTATTTATAGAAAATTTATTTTGGTGCTACCGGCTTAAGATTCGAACCTATGGGGTCACACACAATAGGAGTTCCTACCTGATTTATTGGCTGATTGGGAGTCCCACTAGATTTGGACTCAAATATTTATTGAAGGATTAATTAATAATTAGATTGCTGATTAGCTCAATTTGATTGAGCGATGAGGATTTGATTAAATTTGATTTGATTGGATTTGACCTAATCTAATTGGTCAAGATAAATTGGTTTGGATGAAACCAATTGGACTAATTCAAAGTTTGAATTTAAACATCCTTCTTCCTGCACATTGACATTTGACTATTGTTCTTTCTTCATGCACATTGGGAATGTGCATGGGATTTCTCCATGCTAGAAGAGTGTTTGCGCCTGCCCTATTCTTACATATGACCAGGTCTAAATGTTGGGTCAGATGGGATTCAAGTTGAATTTTGAATTCAACTTGAAATGGTTGGTTTAGTTGAAATCTCCCAACTACCTCTCATCCTTATCTTTTCTCCACGCCCTCCCATTTGTTTGATCACCATTTTATTTGTACACACGCAAAAGGAGAGTCCTTCTGCATGTTAAACATTGGGGTCGATGCTGGAATGAGGTAAGAAGTCCTCTTGAATTTTGAATTCAAGAGAATTGGTTGAAATGAGTTCAACTAATCCATCCTTATCTTCCCATGCAAGTCACTCGATAGACACCTATTAAAAAAGGAATTTTTCTGGGCGTGCGTGAGAGAGAAGCCTTGGTAGTGTGTGGGGGTGCATGAGGTATTAGAGGGATATCTGTAAGACAGAAATCAGAGAGGGGTGTATCACTTTTGGCGTGAGTTTTCTCCAAAGAGAGAAGTGTGAAGGTTCTTAAGGGTATGTGCTAAATCCTAGAGTGGGAACTCTAGATTTGGGTGGACAGTTTGAGTGCTAGATCTCCACTGGCTTTCACCACTATCTCATCTTCCGCCATTGCATCTTCTGATTTCTGAAGCATCTAGAAGATCAGGAGTAGTTTATCAATTTTAATGATAAAGGTCAGCTGTCAAAGGCCCCGGAGAGGAGCTAGCACTCCAGAGGGGTTGATCAGGATCAGAGGCTTCGTATGGACTCACTATAGAGGCCGAACATGTGTACGACTACAGTGCAATATGGGAGTGATTTTTTAGTGGATCTAGATTATGGTGATCATCTATCTACGCACAGGTACTATGCTCTGAACGTAGATCAATCACCAAATGCAATTTGCTGATAGATTATATTTTATTATTCTAATGCATATTAACATGTCAAAGATTCTGAGGAGGATTTTATTATTAGATTATAGCATGCATAAAATTAATGTAGATTAATTTTTCTTCTGCTGCTATATATTTTGAAAAAGTTTCGAGAAGCATGCTCAGAACCTGCTAGTTTTCCATCACCAGCTTGAAGAATAAGAAGAAAACTAGTCCTTCTATAGGTATGCTCATTGTTGGTGCAGAAATCCATCCTCGCCGGAGGTTGCCAAAATCGGGGCCGCTGAGGTCGCCGTCGGGGACCTGCAAAATGAAGTCCCATCCGGAACCGGTGGGGGGTGGCTCCGGCAGGACCCTCCGACGGTCAAGTTAGTTTCTGGCCAACAGTAATGGAGTGCTCATTCCAGAGCTTAGAGATGAGGAGGAGAGCTTAGAGAGTCGAGAGTTCAGAGAGCTTAGCCTTGGCGTATCTGGAGGGGTCCCTTTATAGCGGAGCTTAGTTGATGGTGACGGCCATGCCGTCTGGCAGAGAGTCGTCGGGCAGCATGGAGTTCGGTACGGAGAGGACGGCGTCGTCCGGTGGATCGTGGGAGCCATACTGGCGAGTCGTGGGCCGCATGGAGTCCGGTACGGAGAGGAAGGCGTCGTCCGGTGGATCGTGGGAGCCATACTGGCGAGTCGTGGGCCGCATGGAGTCCGGTACGGAGAGGAAGGCGTCGTCCGGTGGATCGTGGGAGCCATACTGGCGAGTCGTGGGCCGCATGGAGTCCGGTACGGAGAGGAAGGCGCCGTCCGGTCTTGCTGCAGGCGACAGTTCGTCCAGAGGAGTTCGGACTTGTAACAGAGTTCGGCCGAAGGGGAAGCTGGGGGAGTTCGTCTGGCTGAAGGGTCGGCCATCTGTAGAGTTCGGCCGCGGGACGATTGCCGAGGAGTTCGACCGCTGAGAGGCCCGAAGAAGCTCGGCTGGCCAGTTGAAGGACTTCGGTTGCTAGTTGGTTCGGCCAGGGCTCGCTGAGGAGTTCGGTCGCCTAGGGTCGGTCCGAAGGGGTTCGGCCACTTGGGCTCGCCTGAAGTCGGTCCGAAGGAGTTCGGCCGTGGGGTCCGAATGGGTTCGGGCTTGTAGGAGAGTTCGGCTGAAGGGAAAACCCGGGAGGAGCTCGGATGGCCGAACGGGCGTCTGGGAGGAGTCCGTCTCCCGAAGAAGTCCTGCCGCTTGGAGTCCAAGGAGCTCGGCCGTCAGGGTGGGAGTTCGGCCCGGGCCTGGCGCTGGGGGAGTTCGGCAGCTAGGTAGTTCGGCCCGAGCCTGGCGCTGGGGGAGTTCGGCAGCTAGGTAGTTCGGCCCGGACCTTGGTGCAGGGGAGTTCGGCCTCTAGGCAGTTCGGCCGTGGTAGGGGCTCGGCCTGGCGCCTGGCGCTAAAGCTCTTCAGCGGCTACTGGTTGCATTGGGCCGAGCATCGGGCCGGGCTTCGGCAGGAGCGGGATTTATCCCCAACAGTAGCCCCCCCACTCCCGAGTTCAAAAATTGAAGGAAGGGAGTACCAAAACAGGCGACTGCCGAAGTCTTCTTCCAGGCTCCGCATTTGTTGCATCTGAAGCTCGGGGGAGGTCTCATCTCCAGCCAATATTGACGCTGAAGTTGAGGCTGAGGCTTGGGGGAGACCTCATCTTCAGTCGATGTTTGAAGTTGAAATGGAACTCGTTTCCAGCTAAAGTCGATGAAGCTGATGTTGAAGCCGAAGTAAATCTCGCCTCCTACGGTCGAGGTCGGATTTGAGCTCCTCGGGGGCGACATTGTCTTCATCAGCTGAAGTCGACTCGAGGGAGACCTCCTCTCTTGCAGCCGAGGTTGAAGTGCGCGCTCGGGGGAGATCTTATCTCCTGTAGCCGAGGTGGTGCTCGCGTTAGGACGAGGTTCTCCTCCTGTTCCTAACCGAGGTTGTTCACGGTCGCTCGGGAGAGATCTTATCTCTAGCCGAGGTGTCAACGGTCGCTCGGGAGAGATCTTATCTAGCCGAGGTTGTCAACGGCTCGGGGGAGATCTTATCTCCTCGGCCGAGCTTCTCTCGGGGGAGATCTTATCTCCTGCAGCCGAGGTTGCGCGCTCGCGTTAGGACGAGGTTCTCCTCCTGTTCCTAACCGAGGTTGTTCACGGTCGCTCGGGAGAGATCTTATCTCTAGCCGAGGTTGTCAACGGTCGCTCGGGAGAGATCTTATCTCTAGCCGAGGTTGATGCTCGCGTTAGGACGAGGTTCTCCTCCTGTTCCTAACCGAGGTTGTTCACGGTCGCTCGGGAGAGATCTTATCTCTAGCCGAGGTTGATGCTCGCGTTAGGACGAGGTTCTCCTCCTGTTCCTAACCGAGGTTGTTCACGGTCGCTCGGGAGAGATCTTATCTCTAGCCGAGGTTGATGCTCGTGTTAGGACGAGGTTCTCCTCCTGTTCCTAACCGAGGTTGTTCACGGTCGCTCGGGAGAGATCTTATCTCTAGCCGAGGTTGATGCTCGCGTTAGGACGAGGTTCTCCTCCTGTTCCTAACCGAGGTTGTTCACGGTCGCTCGGGAGAGATCTTATCTCTAGCCGAGGTTATGCTCGCGTTAGGACGAGGTTCTCCTCCTGTTCCTAACGGTCGCTCGGGAGAGATCTTATCTCTAGCCGAGGTTGATGCTCGCGTTAGGACGAGGTTCTCCTCCTGTTCCTAACCGAGGTTGTTCACGGTCGCTCGGGAGAGATCTTATCTCTAGCCGAGGTTGATGCTCGCGTTAGGACGAGGTTCTCCTCCTGTTCCTAACCGAGGTTCGACGGTCGCTCGGGAGAGATCTTATCTCTAGCCGAGGTTGATGCTCGCGTTAGGACGAGGTTCTCCTCCTGTTCCTAACCGAGGTTGTTCACGGTCGCTCGGGAGAGATCTTATCTCTAGCCGAGGTTGTCAACGTCGCTCGGAGAGATCTTATCTCTGCAGCCGGGATGTGCGCGCTCGGGGGAGATCTTATCTCCTGCGGCCGAGCTTCTCTCGGGGGAGATCTTATCTCCTGCAGCCGAGGTGCGCGCTCGCGTTAGGACGAGGTTCTCCTCCTGTTCCTAACCGAGGTTGTTCACGGTCGCTCGGGAGAGATCTTATCTCTAGCCGAGGTTGTCAACGGTCGCTCGGGAGAGATCTTATCTCTAGCCGAGGTTGATGCTCGCGTTAGGACGAGGTTCTCCTCCTGTTCCTAACCGAGGTTGTTCACGGTCGCTCGGGAGAGATCTTATCTCTAGCCGAGGTTGATGCTCGCGTTAGGACGAGGTTCTCCTCCTGTTCCTAACCGAGGTTGTTCACGGTCGCTCGGGAGAGATCTTATCTCTATGCTCCGAGGTCTGTCTAACGAGGTTGAGCTCGGGAGAGATCTTATCTCTAGCCGAGGTTGATGCTCGCGTTAGGGAGGTTCTCCTCCTGTTCCTAACGAGGTTGACGGTCGCTCGGGAGAGATCTTATCTCTAGCCGAGGTTGTGCTCGCGTTAGGACGAGGTTCTCCTCCTTCCTAATCGAGGTTGTTCACGGTCGCTCGGGAGAGATCTTATCTCTAGCCTGAGCGTTAGGACGAGGTTCTCCTTGTTCTAACGAGGTTGGTCGCTCGGGAGAGATCTTATCTCTAGCCGAGGTTGATGCTCGCGTTAGGACGAGGTTCTCCTCCTGTTCCTAACCGAGGTTGTTCACGGTCGCTCGGGAGAGATCTTATCTCTAGCCGAGGTTGTCAACGGTCGCTCGGGAGAGATCTTATCTCTAGCCGAGGTTGATGCTCGCGTTAGGACGAGGTTCTCCTCCTGTTCCTAACCGAGGTTGTTCACGGTCGCTCGGGAGAGATCTTATCTCTAGCCGAGGTTGATGCTCGCGTTAGGACGAGGTTCTCCTCCTGTCCTAACCGTTGTTCACGGTCGCTCGGGAGAGATCTTATCTCTAGCCGAGGTTGATGCTCGCGTTAGGACGAGGTTCTCCTCCTGTTCCTAACCGAGGTTGTTCGCTCGGGAGAGATCTTATCTCTAGCCGAGGTTGTTCGAGGTTGTTCACGGTCGCTCGGGAGAGATCTTATCTCTAGCCGAGGTTATGCTCGCGTTAGGACGAGGTTCTCCTCCTGGTTGATAGGGCTCGGGAGAGATCTTATCTCTAGCCGAGGTTGTCGAACGGTCGCTCGGGAGAGATCTTATCTCTAGCCGAGGTTGATGCTCGCGTTAGGACGAGGTTCTCCTCCTGTTCCTAACCGAGGTTGTTCACGGTCGCTCGGGAGAGATCTTATCTCTAGCCGAGGCCGAGCTTCTCTCGGGGAGAGATCTTATCTCCTGCAGCCGAGGTGCGCGCTCGCGTTAGGACGAGGTTCTCCTCCTGTTCCTAACGCGGTTGGCTGCTTTTTCCCTGTCACTACATGGTTTTCGCATCCAGAAATAATATTATCGAAAGAAAGAAATTTTATTGAAAGGAAGTTACTAGTAGCGCATCCCCAAAGTTCTGTATTTCAAGATCGTGATAACGTTGTTCCTCCGCATTTCTTCGGCAATAAGTTCCGGGGTGGACGACCTCCTCATGCTGGCCTCCTCAATTTGGTGCAAGCTCTTGTTGCCTGGGAGACGACGAATCGCTGATGCACCGAGATCTTCCCAGGGGCAATGTGAACGACGCCGTAAGGTGGCCGACCTTCTTGCAGTCTCTGGCTACGGCAGCGCCCTTAGCCGATCTTTTTCTGCTTCAGGCCGGTACCGGAGGAATTTACCCAGCCGCCCCGTTCTGACGAGCTCCTCAATTTCGTCTCGGAGCTGGGTGCATCCCTCCGTGTCGTGGCCGTGGTCGCGATGGTAGAGGCAGTACTTATTTCGATCGCGCTTGTTTTGGGGAGATCGTAATCCTTCCGGTCTTGGCAGCTGGTTTCTTACTTCGGCGAGAATCTGGGTTCGAGGAGCGTTGAGGGGGGTATAGTGGCGGAACCTTCCGGGAGGAGGGCTTCTTCGCGCCTCTTTATCAGGGCGAGTTCGAGGAGTTCGGGCCCGCCTGCTTTCGTAGGGGGTCTGCGAGTGCAGCCGAACTTCACCCAGCTCTTCCTCGTCCGCCAGCCGGTCCTTTCTGACGAGCTCCTCATCTTTCAATTTGAAGGCTTCTTCCGCACGGGCATATCTCTCGGCTCGAGCCAGCAGGTCGGCGAAGTCCCTGGGATACTTTTTTTCCAGAGAGAACAGCAAGCTATTTTTCTGAAGGCCGCCCTTAAGTGCGGCCATCGCGACAGACTGGTCCAAGTCCCGGACTTCCAATGCCGCGGCGTTAAACCGAGTGACGTAAGCCCGGATGGATTCCCCTTGCTTCTGCTTGACGCTCATCAGGGAATCTGAACCTCGGCTCGGTCGTCGGCTGCTGATGAAGTGGGCCGCGAACCGACTGCTCATCTGGTCGAAAGAGAAGATCGTGTTTGGCTTCAACGCCGAGTACCAGTTCCTCGCTGCTCCCTTTAAGGTAGATGGGAAGGCTCGGCACAGCATGGCATCTGAAGCGCCGTGAAGCAGCATCATGGTACGGAAGGCCCCCAGGTGATCAACCGGATCAGAAGTTCCATCGTAGCTTTCCAGTTGAGGGAGCTCGAAGGTCGGTGGAACAGGTTCTTGCATAATTTGGGGAGAGAAGGGAGGTTCGGCACGGACGCCGGCATGATGAGCCGAGGTGACGCGGCCGAGCTCTTCAATACGCCGGTCCATCTCCCGTAGCCTGCAATCGAGGGCGTCGTCTTGGCTGCTGATCTTCGGATGCTTCTGACTACGAGTGGGAAAGGTCTCCCCCAGAAGATAACAATGATCCGAACACGGATCCCCGGCCCTCTGTTTCCCCTTCTCTGGGGCGACCGGTACGCTGGCCTTGGTACACTTCCTTGGGGCCGATTCCCGATGTCCCAATGGTGGGTTCTCTGGTGGAGTCGCCACCGAGGGCTGCTGTATAGCCTGCAATGCCTCCGTGAGGCCACGGACCTGTCGGACAAGTAGGTCGAACTGCTTCAGATCCACCGCACGTACAGGTGGAACCTGAGCTGCCGGGGCTAAAGCAGGGACAGACGGATCTAGTTGGGATCGAGCCGCGGAGGCCGCCGAGCGCCGTGTCGAAGCTCTCCTGGGGGGCATTTCTTCTTCGAGAGAGCAAAGAGAGATCTCCGAAGAGGGAAGAGAAGAGTCGCCGAGCACTCCTTTAAGAACAAGGGAACCTCGAAGGTTCAGGCCCTTCCTTCTAGCGCCAATCTGTTGGTGCAGAAATCCGTCCTCGCCGGAGGTTGCCGAAATCGAGGCCGCTGAGGTCGCCGCCGGGGACCTGCAAAACGAAGTCCCGTCCGGAACCGGTGGGGTGGTGGCTCCGGCAGGACCCTCCGACGGTCAAGTTAGTTTCCGGCCAACAGTAATGGAGTGCTCGGAATGAGTTCCGGAGCTTAGAGATGAGGAGGAGAGCTTAGAGAGTCGAGAGTTCAGAGAGCTTAGCCTTGGCGTATGTCGGGAGGGGTCCTTTTATAGCGGAGCTTAGTTGATGGTGACGGCTGTGCCGTCTGGCAGAGAGTCGTCGGGCAGCATGGAGTTCGGTACGGAGAGGAGGCGTCGTCCGGTGGATCGTGGGAGCCATACTGGCGAGTCGTGGGCCGCATGGAGTCCGGTACGGAGAGGAAGGCGTCGTCCGGTGGATCGTGGGAGCCATACTGGCGAGTCGTGGGCCGCATGGAGTCCGGTACGGAGAGGAAGGCGTCGTCCGGTGGATCGTGGGAGCCATACTGGCGAGTCGTGGGCCGCATGGAGTCCGGTACGGAGAGGAAGGCGCCGTCCGGTCTTGCTGCAGGCGACAGTTCGTCCAGAGGAGTTCGGACTTGTAACAGAGTTCGGCCGAAGGGGAAGCTGGGGGAGTTCGTCTGGCTGAAGGGTCGGCCATCTGTAGAGTTCGGCCGCGGGACGATTGCCGAGGAGTTCGACCGCTGAGAGGCCCGAAGAAGCTCGGCTGGCCAGTTGAAGGACTTCGGTTGCTAGTTGGTTCGGCCAGGGCTCGCTGAGGAGTTCGGTCGCCTAGGGTCGGTCCGAAGGGGTTCGGCCACTTGGGCTCGCCTGAAGTCGGTCCGAAGGAGTTCGGCCGTGGGGTCCGAATGGGTTCGGGCTTGTAGGAGAGTTCGGCTGAAGGGAAAACCCGGGAGGAGCTCGGATGGCCGAACGGGCGTCTGGGAGGAGTCCGTCTCCCGAAGAAGTCCTGCCGCTTGGAGTCCAAGGAGCTCGGCCGTCAGGAAGTTCGGCTGGCGGTGGGAGTTCGGCCCGGAGCCTGGCGCTGGGGAGTTCGGCCTCTAGGCAGTTCGGCCCGGACCTGGCGCAGGGGAGTTCGGCCTCTAGGCAGTTCGGCCCGGACCTTGGTGCAGGGGAGTTCGGCCTCTAGGCAGTTCGGCCGTGGTAGGGGCTCGGCCTGGCGCCTGGCGCTAAAGCTCTTCAGCGGCTACTGGTTGCATTGGGCCGAGCATCGAGCCGGGCTTCGGCAGGAGCGGGATTTATCCCCAACACTCATCATTAAGACTAACCTTATGATTTCTTCTGCATCCAAGTTGGATGCTTAACTTTGGTTCTAGTGCTCACTTGGGCACTTCTATGTAGGATCTTAAGGAGAGCAGAAGGTTGAGGGATGATGAGATGATCCTGCACATAAGAAATAGGCAAGAGTTGCTGTTGTGGCCTTGAAAACCTATCCTCTTCGACTACTATTTGGATTAGTCTTAGTTCTTAGAGATTATTATTTTATACCTACTATAAGTAGGAATTTAATTTTTGTTTCATATTTAGCACAAGAAAACTATGTAATTAGTTTCTTTAAGAACCACTATATAAATCTTTATGAAAAAAATAAAATTGCAAGTGGTTTCTTAATTAACGATCTCTATTAGTTACATGTAGATGTTTCTATTTTTAATATTGAGCTAAACATGAATGCCATAGGAACAAAACAACCTAGGAATAGTATCAATGAAAGATATCTATGGCACCTTAGGCTAGGTCATATAGCTGAAGATAGGACTAACAAATTAGAGAAATCTAGACTAATGAGTTTGTTGACTTTTGAGTCATATCCGATTTGTGAATCATGCCTTCAAGGTAAAATGACCAAGCTACCTTTTATAGAACATAGAGAAATGGCCACAGACCTACTTGCCCTAGTACATATAGTTGTGTGCAGCCCATTCAATATGCCGGCCAAAGACAATCATGTCTACTTCCTTATCTTTATCAATGATCTATCTCGGTATGGGTATGTATACCTAATGTGACACAAGTCTGAAGTCTTTGAAAAGTTTAAGAAATTTAGACATGAAGTAGAAAAGCAAATCGAAAAGTCCATTAAAATTTTTTGATCAGATCGAGGAGGTGAATACCTTAGTCAAAAAATTTTGGACTATCTCAAGGACAATGGTATAGTCTCATAATGGACTCCATCTGGAATACCTCAACTCAATGAGCTTTTAGAATGGAGAAATCAAACTTTATTAGATATGATCTGATCCATGATGAGCTTCACAAATCTTCGTGAGTTTTTTTAGGACATAGTTTTATGATAGTTATATACCTACTGAATAGGATTCTATCTAAAACCATTCCTTTCACACCGTATAAGATATGACATGGTAAGAAACCAAGTCCAAGTCATCTCAAAATTTAGGATTGTCTAGCCCATGTCAAGAGACAATGGGTGAACAAGTTAGAGTCTAGGTTCCTTAGAGCTTAGTTCATCGGATATCCTAAAGAGTCGTTAGGATATTACTTCTATCTTCCTGAAGACTACAATATGATTATGAGTCAACACATCATTTTTCTTGAAAAATAATTTATTTAAAATGGTGTAATCTAAATATAGATTAGGCTCGAGGAGAAAGTCTCCAAAGAGCAGTGAGCCAAGGAGCCTGACGAATCCAGTCAGTCAGAACCAATCCACACATTACCTCCTCCATCTTATAGGATGAATAAGATTTTTCATACTCCAGAGAGGTACTTAGGTACTATTTCAGAGGATGTAAAGAAAATGTTTCTCATAGGAAATAGAGTTCATAATGATGATCCCAAAATCTATGATGAGGTGATATCATATACCGACTCTGAGAGATGGTGAGAGGCAATAAAGTCTGAGATTGACTCAATGTGCTCAAACCAAGTCTAGACCTTGGTAGATCCACCTAAAGGTATAGTATCTATTGGTTGTAAATGGATCTTCAAGAGAAAAATAGATGCGATGGGAATGTGGATACATTCAAGGCTACGTTAGTGGTGAAAGGGTATAGTTAGCGTAAAGGCATTGACTATTAAGATACCTTCTCGCTAATAGCCATACTTAAATCCATCCACACTATTAGGGACAAAATTAGATCCCACTGAAGTCCTCTAAGCCCTTAACAGTCGACCTCCTTTCTATGAGAGTCTACCAATATTCTCAACAACAACTCCTGATTGCATAACTTATCAAAGGCATTCTAAAATTTAACCAAACTCCTTCCAATCAGATTCCTTCCAGCCGAGCTCCTTCCAGTCATATTCCTTTCAGTTGAACTCCTTCTAGTTAGACTTCTTCCAATTAGACTCCTTCCAACCAGACTCCTTCTAGTCAAACTCCTACTAGTCGGACCTTATCAAGTTCTTAACCTACAAGATCGCTTTAGCAGATTCCAGCCAGTTGCAGGTTCATCACTTATCATCCAAGGGCTGATATTGAAGCTCAACTAATTCAACCTCAAGCTTTCCTTCCCGACATCGATACATAGCCTACTGGCACAACACTCCAACCCTCATTCAAACTTCAACAAATGGATCTCAACTGCTTACAAGCCATAATAAATGATAGCCCACTCTCCATAATAAACTCCACGTGGTTTGAACAACCCACTATCTAGTAGTTATGACTGTCACCATCAATCTATTTAAGTGCTCCACCTATTTAAGGGATATCCTTCTTTCCTAAGCTCTAATACTCGCCTCTCTACTTTGCTCATTTTCTTCTCAAGTACTTCATTCCTGTTTAGCGGAGAACTAACTTGACCATCGGAGGATCCTGTCGGAACCAACTTCATCTAGGACTTCATCTTGCAGGTCTCATCGATGACCTCAACTTCTCCAACTCTAGCACTCTCCGACATCAGTACCATTTTCTACACCAATAGGATTGACACTAGAGGAAGGGCCTCTGAGCCCTTATTATTAAAGGAATGCTTAGTTGATTTCTTCTTCTTCCTATTTTCAACTCTTTGGTTCTTTTTCTTCTAATCTCTTCTTGATTCTATAAGATGCCACCAAAGAAGGCTTCAACCCGGCGATCCACCGCTTTTGCAGTCAGATCTTACCCAAATCCACCAACACCGACTCCATCACCAGCACCTCAACCCCCTCCACTAGCAACCATGGTGGATTTGGGGCAATTCAACCTACTGATGTAGTATGTTAGAGGTCTCATTGAAGCGGTGCAGGCCCTACAGCAACCTCCGACACCAGTTCAATCAGAGAGACCCTCGTTGAAATACTAGGAGCTAGTGCAGAGAAGGCCCACCTGGGCAAGTAAGCCAATAACCTCTAGGAAGGAAAAGCAGAGAGTAGAGAGCCATTATTCTGATCATGATTCTACAACCAGCCATCCTTTGAGATTCACGATCGAGATGATACTCTCGATCAGAAGCTCCAAGAAATGAACCAGCGAATCGAGGAACCCCACCATGCTGCCCTTGTTAGCAATGATGACATGCGCTCTAATCCTCCATTCTCTACCTAGATCATGCAAAAGCCCATCCCATCAAACTTTAAGCTTCCTTAATTTAAGACCTACGATGGGACCACCGATCCAACCGACCATATTGAAGCATTCAGATCTATGATGCTGCTCCATGGCATGCCTGACGCCATCTTGTGTCGAGCTTTCTCCTCTACTTTGAAGGGAGCAGCGAGGAACTGGTACTCGAGCCTCAAATCGAGTATCGTTTTCTCCTTTGATTAGATGAGCCACTTGTTTGTGGCTTACTTCATTAGCAATCAGCATCAAAGAAGAGGCTCGAACTTCTTCATCCATATCAAGCAAAAAGAAGGAGAGTCCATTTGGGGCTATATGAGCCGGTTTAATGCTACTGCCTTGGAGGTCCAAAATTTGGACCAATTTGTAGCAATGATGGTACTGAAGGGCAGCCTTCAGAAGAATGAGCTCCTCTTTCCTCTAGAGAAGAAGTACCTCTAGGACTTCACCGACATACTAGCCCGGGCTAAAGGCTATGCTCGAGCAAAAGAGACCTTTAAACTAAAAGAAGAAGAAGCTATAAAAGAGCAGCAAGTGGGCGAATCCATCAAGCCTACAGCTACAGAGAAGTCAAGTGAAGCTCGACCGCACTCTAGAACCCATCCTGAGTCTAAATGTGCTTGAACTCCACCTTAAGCTCATAGAAAAAGAAGCCCGGATCGACGAATATGGTGGAGCTCCCTCCTAGAAAATTTAATAACTACTCTCCCTTGAATGGCTCTAAGACCCAAGTGCTGATGGAAATAAAGGAGCAATTGCCGAGGCCATAAAGAATGAAGACTCACCCAGCTAAGCACAACCCCAACAAATACTGTCTCTACTATCATGATCATGATCATGATATTAAAAAATGTATCCAGCTCCAAGACAAGATCGAGGGATTGATTAGAAGAGGTCAACTAGATTGGTTCCTCAAGCGCTGGCAGGAAAAAAGAGAAGATCGGCCAAGGGCCTTCCTGCAATCTAAACCACCTTGAAGGGATGAACCATAAGGAGATCGGTCCCCACTTAGGATCATCAACACCATTGCTGGGGGACATCGGTAAGGAAAGGCTAGCAGATCGGTAGAGCCAACAAAGAGGCAAAAGATAGAAGGACCCGTGGCTTTAATGAAAGAAGATGCTCATGGGGTTCAATTTTTACATAATAACATGATTGTAGTGACTTTAAATATTGCTAATTATGATTTACGCCACATCTTGATTGATAATGAAAGTTCTGCTGATGTTTTATTTTATAATATTTTCTTCAAAATGTTCATACCTAACAGTAGAATGGAACCAATAAGCTCTCCACTAGTAGGATTCACTGGTGATGCAGTACCGGTTGAAGGAGTAATAGCTTTACCAATTATAGCAGATCAGTACCCAAAGCAGTCTAAAGCTCAAGTTGATTTCTTAGTGGTAAAGGCACCCTCTACCTACAATGCAATCATCGGCCGACCTAGTTTAAATGTAGTTTAGGCGGTGGCCTTGACTTATTATCTGAAAATAAAATTTTCAACGAGACATGAACTCAGAGAAGTCAAAGGAGATCAAGCTCTAGCTCAACACTGCTACACCATTGCTTTGTGAGGAAGGCAAGTAGACCCCTATCCGGTAGGAGGACTTGATGCCCATGATGATCTAATTGAAGAATGGAGGGAGCCAATCGACGACCTTATCGCAGTCTCTTTAAATGATGGGAATGAAGAGCATACTATCCAAATTGGCTCTAATTTGCGGAAAGAAGTCAGAAAGCAACTCGTCACCTTCTTGTACAAAAATGTTGACGTCTTAGCTTGGGTACCTACAGATATGCCAAGAATTGATGCTGAAGTGATGGAGCATCATCTAGGTGTAGCTGTTCTCAGTGACGCTCCAATGAAAGCAACAAGTTTGCACCACTCTAGGTTGCTTTATGGAAATGATGGGGTCATGATAGATAACTCTTAATCAAGAATTTGTAGCAATCGTATTCAGACTCTTCATCGAGCTTGCTCCCTCGTTATTGAGTGGCAATGGAGTTGCGGAGGATTGGCATCCTCTTTTGAAGAGACAGAAAAAAACTCGACCTTGTAAGAAATAAAAGTATGTTCAGCGTTGCAGAATTAAATTGTTATACAGACTTTATGATGTAGGAACGATTAGGACTATGTGGAGCATCATCATAGTTGATAGTCTCATACTGGTTCAGTACAAATGGATACAAAATTGGAAAAAGTTAAAGGTTATTATTGGTAACGGAAGAGTCTAAGAATTATATTATTAACTTATTCTTAAAGACTCCAGAAAACATTAGATATCAACCTTGTCCAGAAAAAGCTGTTAAAGGAGTGGAGGATGTGCATAGGTTCAGAAGATGATATAAACTGGTCCTCAGATATCTTATGGATACAACTGTTCTGCACCTTCAAGATGGATGCCTTGATCTTGGTTTAATCAATCAAATCTGGATGGACTAAAAGATGAGGAGAAAACATTTCTGACTGACTGGTCTGAGATTCATATTATAGATTATGCCTTTTGGACTCAGAAACACAAGTTGCAACTTATCAACGCTTGGTAAATTTTTAGGAGGAGGCATATGGATATGTCTAATGATATAAAAGCAATCTTCATAAATATATTGGGGGAGACCTTCAAAAACAGTACAAGATTATGAGCCAATTGGGGGAAGTCCCAAAATAATGTATCAAGAACCTCAGATACAAAGCCATTAAGAATGACTTCCCCAAGAGATAAAAAAAAGAAGTCCGGTGCTTACGAAAAGTTTCATCTCTGAACCATTATTCAAAGGTGAAAGATGAAACATTTCATCCTTTTTTAAGGGTTGTCAAAATAATAGAAAGAACTTCTGCGACTCCTGAGTGTCAATAATTTTGAAGAACTGACTATTATCTGAAGCTCGCCTCCTTTTCTTGCCAACCTAAATCTGGAGAAGATTTTCCTATACTTGGCTATATCTCCGGTAGCTATTGTAGTCGTTTTGGTTAGAGAAAAATAAAGTACAAGATGAATCTATATAAGCTATAGTTCTGAGGTGAAGGCAATAATAAGTATCAAAATTAGAAAGAAACTTTGCTTGTTGATTATAGCTAGGAAACTCCGACTTATTTTTGGGGCATATTTTACACTTTTAAGATCAACCTACAAAGGGTCATCGACTATACCTTGGGAGAATAGCAAAGTAGATGATTGAGCTTACTGAATTTGATTCAAATGTTTTCTCGGCATCATTAAAGCTTACTGAGAGACATGATGGAAATGCACTACCGGATCCAGCTAAACTTGAATCCTAGGAAATTGCTTCCAGCCAAACTCCCCCAAAAAAGAAGATCTTCTGTAGGTTTCCAGGCTTTGTATGTTGATGGTTCAACCAATGTTTCAGAGGACAACAGCTTGATTTTAATCAATTCAGAGGAGTTATTGTTGAATATGCTTCGTGAGTTTTCCATCATAACAATGAAGATAATATGAAGCTCTATTATGGCTAGAGAATGCAACAAACTTCCTTAGCAGTAAGGTAAAGTCTCTAACTGATTATGGGGCTAAAACAATTACTGAAACTCGAGAGAAAGCATAGAAGAGATACTTAGGTAAGAAGCTTAATCTCAATCTTTAGTAGCTTTGATATTCAGTAGAAAAAAAAAAAAAAAAAAAAAAAAAAAAAAAAAAAAAAAAAAAAAAAAAAAAAAAAAAAAAAAAAAAAAGAAGATCCCTAAAATAAAAAATACTAAAGCTGATCTTCTTTCCAAGTTGGTTACTTTGGCTCCAAATAAATTGCCTAGAGATGTCTTCTTTGAAGTTCTGCAATATCCAAGTTTGGAGGAGCCTCAAATAATAATGTAAGTCAACTATGAGCCCAGTTGAACTGACCTATTAATTTCATATCTTAGAGATGTTGTTCTTCCTACAAATCCTAAAGAAGCTAGAAAGTTGAGAAATTAGGTCTCCTACTATATTTTATATGAAAATAAATTATATAAGAGATCATATTTTTGCCACTCTTCAAGTGTCTTCGATCTTCTGAAGCTGATTATACTTTAAGAAAAGTTCATAAAGGAATATGTAAAAACCATCTGGGGGCTAGATCTCTATCTTATAAACTACTTTAGAAAGAATATTACTGGCCAACTATGCACCCAGATGCCATAGAATATATGAAAAAAAATGATCGATGTCAGAGAAATGCTAATATTCAGAGACAGCCAACTTCACAACTCGCACCTCTATGTGCTCCTTGGCCATTTGCCTAATGAAGGATGGATATACTTGGACCCTTTTCCATGGCATCAGTGTTGACCCCCTAAGTGATTTTGATGATGACCAAACATTAAAGCACTTGATTACTGATAAATTTTATTTTAAGTATTTTAAAAATCAGAAGAAAGAGAGCTCTTTGACCAAAACAAGAATAACATAAAGTATAATTTAAATCAAAATCAAATCATCTTATTTGATAACAAGAATTTTCTTAAAAATAGCCTTGGAGCATTTTCAAGATGTCTCCTAAAATTTTTTAGACGTCCCATGGAGTCTAGCATGCTCAAGCAAGGTTCTGACATAATTTTAAGAGGTCTCGAGTTAAACTTGAGACATCTCCATCTTAGGAGATAGAAATATAGTTTCTACGTTCTGAGAACGAGATGTCTAATAGAATTCTCGAGAGGTCTCACGATCGTAGCGAGACATCTCCTTCAAAATTGAGAGATCTCGATCTTAGGTGATAGATGTTTTTCTAGAAAGTAGATTTTCAATGACTAAGAATGAGATGTCTCTTGATCAAACCGAGAGATCTCGAAATCGAGGGAGATGTCTTGAGACAAATTGAGAGGTCTCGAGATATGGCAACAATACTTCAATGGATAGTTTTAGACCTTTTTTTTGGTCCCAACGGCTAGTTCTCACCTTCAACAGCTATTTCAAAGCTTCCAATGGCTAGAACTCACTCTCCAACCATCTTCAAGGATATTTAAAAGATAAAGAATTAATTGAAAAGCAAGATTAAGAAATTTAAAGAGTAAATCATTAAATTGAGTGAGGTTTATTGAATACTATTGGAAAGAAAGAAAAGAAAGAAATTAGTGCACAAAATTAAGAGCCTTCAAAGAGAAATCCTTCAACTTCATTCCCATCCTCTCAAGCATTATTCAAGAGAAGTTGCAGCTTTCTTTGTGTAAATCATCGACAACTTCTTCGAGCTTATAAGAGTTTACCTTTTTTATTTTTTATTTATGCTAAAATTTATATCTTGTATTTTATTTTTTTTATAAATTTTTTTTGGAAGAAAGAAACTTGGGGATTAGGCCCGTCCAAGTTCAGAATTGAACTTTATAGGTTTTGCTTAGTGAGCCTGAAAAATTAACTGGATTGTTAGTGAATCCAAAAAAACTAATAATATAAGGTTTTGATTGGTGATCCCGTGAAAACTAACTAGATTTGTTTGTGAGTCTAAAAAATAAACATACTGTAATCAAAGATAGATTATAGTAAAAATCTCAAGAAAAATTTGGAGAGTGAATGTAGGTGCGGATTGTACCGAACCACTGTAAATTATGGTGTGTTTGTATTATGCTTTTTCTTCTATTCCTTTGCATACTTTTAATTCTTACTTTACTTACATTATCATCAGCTTGGATTAGCCTTTAGATTCTTTCATAGCATTTGTATATCTTAAATCCACTGCTGCTTATATTATATATATCTCATCCACACCACTTAGGTTAAAATGAAAGCACATATTTGTTTAGAAAGCAAATTTAGTTAAATAAAATTTTTAAAAGAACCCTAATTCACCCCCCCCCCCTCCTCTTGAGTTGCAATCTCTGGACAATAATTAGTATCAAAGCAGGTGCTCTTATATTATTTATTGACCTAGCAGTCAAAGAGTGAAATATCAATAGCAACCCTAAGTGGTATTTCATTTGTTGAAGGCTAATCCACTTCTAGACCACCATTTTTTGATGGAACAAATTATTCTATTTAAAAAATTAAAATAAAAATATTTACACATGCTCTAGATTATAATTTATGGGATATTATAACTAGAGGACTGCACACACCCATAATTAATGTATGATGTTGTTCTTCCCAAGACCAAAAAGGATTGGATTGAATATGATAAAAAGATGGCTCAATTAAATACAAAAGCCATCCAAGTTCTCTACTATTCTCTTAATGTACAAGAATTTAATAGAATATCTACTTGTACATTAGCCAAAGAAATTTGAAAAAAATTAGAGATAACTCATGAAGGAACAAGCCAAGTTAAGAGTCCAAAATTAATTTGCTTGTTCATAAATATGAAATATTTAAAATGGATAAACATGAGTCTATTTCTAAAATATTTCTAAATTTACTAATATTATTAATGCTCTAAATGGTCTTGGTAAGTCCTATACTAACTATGAACTTGTTTGCAAAATTTTAAGGTCTTTGCCAAAGAAATGGAAAGCAAAGGTGATAGCTATACAAAAAGTGAAAGACCTTACTAAGCTATCCCTAGAAGAGTTAATTGGTTCACTCATGACACATGAGTTGAACATGGCTCAAAAGGAGGAAGAAGAGGAGCCTAAGATGAAGACCATTGCTTTCAAGTCCACAGCCAAATTCGAGAAAAGTGATGAGTCGGAGGAAGATAACGAAGAAGAAGAGAGTGAAGATGATGATAAGGATGTGGCATCTCTCTCAAGAAAATTTAAAAAGTTTCTCATAAAGAGAAGCATGAAGAAGAAAGATAATAAAGAAAAGAAAGAAAGGAAGAATGTCACTTGCTACCATTACATCAAAAGGAGATACTACAGGCCGAATCGCCTCCTACTCAAAAAGTAATCTAAAAGGACCAAGAAAAGAGCTATGCTAGGAATTTAGAAAAATAGTGATACTTCAAGCTTGAATGAGAAAAAGAAAGTGGAAAATCTTTGCCTCATGGCCATTGAGGATGAAATAAATTCTGAAAACTCCTCCAAGTTTATATTTGATGAATTGTTGGAAGCCTTTAATGACTTAATGAATAAATATAAAAAATTAAAGGTTAAAAATAAAATGCTCAAAAAATCTAATCTTCTTTTAACTGATTAAAAGAATAAATTATTAAATAAAAATAATGATGTTTTAAAAGAAAAGAAACTTTGGCTAAAGAAAAAGATGAAGGGATTAAATCTGAAAATTTCTTAGTTAAAAAAATATTGAGCTGAAAAGAAAATATGAAAATTTAAAATTCTTCCTAGAAGAAAATAAAAATCTTCTAAAAAAAAATTTTGAAAGAAAATAAAAATTTAAGAAGAAAGATTGAGATTGAAATCCATAGCTGAAAAATTTATGCTTAGCTTTCAAAATCTTCAATCTATGATAAATAATAATAATAAAACTATTTTTAATAAAATAGAAACTAATTTTAATTCTTCAAAAAAATAGCAACTAACTAAAACTCTAGTTATTAGATCCTTACATAAAAATAATTCAATAGTGTGTTTCAAATGTAGCAAAGTAGGTCATAAAATTTTATAATATAATTTTAAAAGAATTGGCCATACTTTGGGTTAGATAAATTTGGATTCCAAAAGAAATATTGAGCACTAGCTCCAATGGGCCCAAGATGATTTGGGTATCAAAAATTATAAAATAATTTTTTAGGTATACCAAGGATCCAATGAAACTAAAAGAGAAAAATTCTCTTGATGGATGCCTTAGAAATGAAAATGGATGGATGCACCATACCACCAAGGATTGTTAAAATCTTTTTGATTAATTAAATCCATTGATTAATATGTATGCATATAGTAATTCCTTGCTTAAAATATTTCTTATTTTTAATTAATTTATTTTAATGCTTGCAATGAATTTATACCATGATTTGAGTGTTTTGATTTTAAAGACCAATATACTCTCCTCTATATATCATATTATGAATGATATTTTTCCTATCTTAGAAATTTAGCATGATATTTTAAGCTTCTCCATATGAATTTTATAATTGATGAATTTAATTTAACAGATGCTTTAGTAGGTATGAATGTTTTAATTGCTAAACCTACAAGAGAAATTAATTTTTGGCATTCTCCATAAGATACTTAATTTTAAAAATTCTTCTAAAATTTTGCATGAAATAAGTATTTGAAAATAAGACATTCAATCATGAAAACCTAAGTGCTTAAAGTATTGATTTATATTGCTTCTTAGGTTAACCCTTAAGAATTTCAAAACTCCGTAATTGAACTAATCTCATAAAGCCTTCATCTAGCTTTCCCTTGATTTGATCTTATTTTATTTGGTTATTAGAACCCTCCAATTGATTAATTTTTTGATCTACTAAATTTACTTGAATATCTTTCTTGATTATCACTTTAATTGCCTTTCTTTTTTATCATAAAAAAGAATTTATTAATGAATATTTATACTTTATTCTGATTGATTGAAAAATGGTCATCTTGAATCTTTGAAAGTTAATATTAAATAAGATATTTCAAGAAAGTTGTCATTTATCTTTAATGCTAAACATTAAAAGAGAACTTCAATTTTAAGTAATTGGTATCAAATGACTTACTATTTGCTATGAATTTGATTGATTTATCTTTTAGGAAAAAGAAAAAGAATATCTTTGTTTCAAATCTGGTTCTACACAGCTACATTTTTTATATGATATCATTTGACACAAATTTAAAAATATATCTTTTCTGAGCCTATTTACTTGATATTTCTTAAGAAAAGAAAGAGATGATCTTTTTAAAGAATAATTAAAAATTTCTTTATGACTTATCTTGACTGATTTGCTGTTATCAATTTAAATTAATTTATCATTCTAAGTCCTTAAAATTATTTGATTTGAATCAATTCAAAACTAAAATCATTGGTATCAAGCTAAATTTACAAATTGATCTTTAAGTGATATCAAATTATTGAGAAAATCATGACTTGGTCTAAATTTTAGTTCAATTGATATCGATGGTATCATTCTTGTCCTATATTTTATTATATTTTTTTTGGCAAAAGAATTGAATATAATGACTTAAATCATTTCCACATTGATATACTCTTATTTTGATACCATTTAAGATAAATTCATAGAATTTTATATATTTTTTAACTTAATTAAGAGATATTTCTTATAACAAGAAAGATCTAAATTTAAACATAAAATTTTTTTGATAGATGTACATGTCATACTCTTTTGATCCTCTTAATATTTGTTCTTATTGTATACATTCTTTTACAAACATCTTTTGAATTTAATAAAAACTAAATTGATGAAAATTTGGTATCTTGTTGAGTGAATGCTTTATTTGATTGATATTTAGATTAATTAAAGCTTAGTTCACTCAATTGATGCTGATGCTTTTAAATTTTATTTTAAAATAATTTTATTTACAAAAGTAAGGGAGAGAATTTATTTAAGATAAATTAGTTACTAAATTGATATTAATTAAAGATAAATATGTAATTAATTAAAGGGGCTCAACTTGAAAGAAAAAGGGGGAGTAAGAATAATTGCTTAAGTATGCAAATTTTGAAAAAAAAAAGGAGAAATTATACTAAAGAATGAATATATATATTTTAATTTGATAATCTAAATTTGAAATGTGCTTATTTTAAAATATAGAGGGGGGAGAAAGTTGAAAAATAAATTAATTCAGCTATAAGTATGAAAAATAGGAAAAAATATATTTTCTAATTTAATTTGATTAAAAATATTAATTGATTTAAGTTAAAAAAATTAAATATTAACTTAATTTTTCAATCAATTATCTTTTTAAATTTGAGCTTTCATGTGCTTATTTTATTTAATTTGCCTGATTTGATTGTCAAATCATTTTTTATGACAAATTGGAGTTAAATTGAATTTAAAAATATATTCTTACTCCAAGAAATAAATTTATAAATTTATCTTAAAACTTATTTAAAAATTTAAATTTGATACTAAATTTTTGATGTGTATTACAAAATTCTATTGAATTATTTATATTTAAGCAATTTTTACTCAAAGCAATGAATTTGAAAATATGACTATCATTTGCTTTAATATTATTTATTTTACTTTGCTTAATATATTTTTGATACATACCTTTTTTGAACCTAATTGATTAAATTTTTTTAAGAAAAAAAAAGATTGAATATTAAAGTATATACTATGCTTGATTTTATATTCAAATCTTCTAACAAGCTCTATTCCTCTTAAAGCTTAAAAGTGCATATTTGAGTTCACTTCATTTCGAGGTAATGTAGATTATAATAAGAGCCTTATTTACTATACTATCTGGAGTATCTAGAACTCAAGAAATGCGCACCTCTTTCAATGCACCCAGTATGATCTTATCAAAGTTTTTACTTCAGCTCAATACCATAACGATATATATATTCAAGCAGCTTTGAAAGTCAATATAATCACCGTAAGGCAGTCTTGAGGTATTGGCAGCTCTGTGAGCTCAGAAACATGCTCTTCAAGATTAGTGTCTTGAGTACCCCTATCCTGCAATATGGCAAAAATAAATTTTGATGCTTCTTGGTCTGAAAATTCGATTGGCTTGGGCTACTTATCAGAGACCATATGAGAGTTATTCTTTTTGCTGGGTTTGCAAAGTCCCATGCCATGGCTATTTTGGAGGCTGCTTGGCATGGCCTTTCCATTGCCGTTCAATAGTTTGGATTTAAAAGGATTTGCTTTGAAGGAGACTCTTTAACAATAATTTGTTGAATTGCCAATTACATAAAGCATAGCAGTATAGCAATGCCTCACGAGCTAATCCAACCTCTAGTGTTTGACATTGTTCATTGGGCTTCACATTTGGATTGCTTTATTATCTCTTATGTCTTTAGAGATGCTTTATTGTCCTCATACCTTTAGAGAGGCCAACCAACCTGCAGATGGATTAGCTCATCTTTTGTGACGTTTTCTATAGTTTTGCTCTTTCTGATCATGTTTCTACTCTCATCAAAGTTGATATTATGGGTGCTCAATTTTCTCAGTTTTAGCTGTATATGTTTTTTCTTTCTTGGGGCTTCATGCCCCCTATGTAAGAAAAAAAAAAAAAAATGTTGGGCAGCCCGCCTGGCACACTCGGGCCTACTCATCGAGGGTATCTACATGGGCACGAGTCCAGCAAAGCTCCACGAGGCATTAGAATCCAGGCCCAAGCTCTCCCAAAGCTAACCAGGCCTGGCCCAATGTCCTGCCCGAGGCCCAGCTTGTTTCGGCTCTATCCAGAATGCAGAGGTGGCCGTGGTTCCACCAGACCTTGAACCCATCCACCTCGAGATGTTATTATGCCAAGGGGAGATCCTACCCGATCAAACTGGACCGCTCCTGCCGGTCGCCTTCTCTTCTCGGCAGTCTCGTCTCTCTCCTCACCCAATTCTCAGCAATCAGGTGCTCGCATAAGATGATGGTGAAGAAAAGAATCCGAGTAAAAGGTGGAGGATAAAGGAAGAAAAAAGAAAAAAAAGTTAGTCTTTTATCTATTTTTCTTTTTTTTTTTTAGATGAATTCCTTCACTATTCTCAACTAGAGAGCGTAAGGGCTACCTTTTTCTAAGCTTAGGAAAATAGGGTTAACCTCTGTTCCACTGGATTCTTGGAACAGGAATCTTGAAAAATTCGATTAGGGTTCTCAATGGAGAGATACGAGATTCACATCTTGGAAAATCTTGTTGGTTTCTTCTGGCTTTCATGTGTAATGGCTAAAAAATCTGATTTTTTCTCGTGTGGGTAAGAAAAGGTGCCAACTTGTGGGTCTGCAGCTATTGGATTCATGGAGGGTATCATCAGCTGCGGTGGTGAATCAATGGAGACGGAAATGGACCACAGAGACAGCGATGGAATGGACTACGGGCTGGAATTGGTCGTGGAACGCAGCAGCGGTGAGGACAAGGAAATGCCGGCGAGCCCAGTTGCCAGGTCCCAGGTAGGAGACGCCAAAATTGAACCTTTTGAAGGCATGGAGTTTGCCACCGAGGAGGATGCTTGGACTTTCTACAACAGCTATGCTCGCCGTCTGGGGTTCAATACCAGGATCAGTGTCTTCCATCGCTCTAGGCGTGATGGGTCCATCACTTCCCGGCAGTTTGTGTGCGCCAAAGAGGGCTTCCGGACCTACCGCTCCAAGCAGGACCCCTGCGGTGAAGGGAAGCCGAGGCGGACCCGGGCTGTCTCAAGAGTTGGTTGTAAGGCAATGATCCGAGTGAAGAAGCAGGAGAATGGGAGGTGGATAGTTTCAAGGCTTGAGAAGGCACATAACCATGCTCTCATGGCCCCAAGCCGAGTGCATTGCCTCCGGTCTCATAGGCTTCTATCTGAGAGTGGGAAGAGAGCTGTGAATGATTTCCAAAGAGCAAGAGCAGACCGAGGCAGTGAAATGCTGGCAATTAAAGGAGAAACCCACGAGACTGAAATTTGTTATGGCGAAACGATTCCTAAGACCAAAGTTGGAAGAGGAACTCAAAGTATTGTAGAGTATATCAAGCACATGCAAGCTGAAGATCCTGGCTTCTTTTTCACACGACAACTTGATGGGGATCGGAATCTGGGTAATGTTTTTTGGGCTGATGCAAGATCAAGAATGGCTTACAAACACTTTGGAGATGTCATCATCTTTGACACATCATATAAAATGAATCAGTACCAAATACCCTTTGCCACTTTCACGGGAGTTAATCATCATCGGCAACCTGTGCTGTTTGGTTGTGCACTGATTGTGGAAGACTCTGAATCTTCACTCACCTGGCTTTTTGAGATGTTGCATTCGGCAATGTCTGGACGACATCCCACCTCAATGATCTCAGAACAAGACATAGTGGTACAAGCTGCAGTTGCATGCGTATTTCCCCATACACGACATCGTATTTGCAAGTGGCACATCTTGAAAGAAGGTCAGGATAAACTGTCGAATGTCTTTCTTGCATATCCTTCTTTCAAGGAGGAATTTCTTAAATGTATTAACATGACAGAGAAAATTGATGAGTTTGAATCAAGTTGGAGGAGTCTTGTCACTAGGTTTGACCTTAGAGATAATGAATGGCTTCAATCAGTTTATGGTTGCCGCCATCAGTGGGTTCCAGTGTACTTGAGGAATGCATTCTTTGGAGAAATGTCTTCAGCCCAACAATGTGAAAGCAGAAGTTCATTTTTTGAAGGGTATATAAATGCGCAGACTGATGCACAAATGTTTATTCAGCAGTATGAAAAGGCATTAGATAGTTGGTACGAGAAGGAGGTGAAAGCAGATTTTGATACGATTTACTCCTTACCAGATCTTAAGACATCTTCATCATCATCAATGGAAAAACAAGCAGCAGAGCTATACACAAGGAAAATATTCAAAATATTTCAAGAAGAGTTGATGGAAACATGTAGATATACAGCAGATAAAATAACCAAGGATGGAGAGATTAGCATATATAATGTAAGAAAGAATGAGGAAGAACATAAAGCATATATTGTTGAGTTTAGTCCATCTGAAACTACTGCAACATGTAGCTGTCAGATGTTTGAATATTCAGGCATTCTTTGTAGACATATTTTAACAGTCTTCAGTGAATTGGGTGTTAATATGCTCCCATCTCATTACATTTTAAAAAGGTGGACAAGAAATGCTAAGGATGAAGGCATTGGTGGAATAAATCATAGGGTGGTAAAGGATGAAGAAAAAGACAATTCCCAAAGTAACAGCCAAGATTGCCAACAATCGCTCACCTGGCGCTACAATAGTTTGTGTCATGAAGCTATTAAGTTTGCAGAGGATGGGGCAACATCTATGGCTATTTACAATGTAGCAATACAAGCTCTACAAGAGGCTGCAAAAAAGGTTACTACAGCAAAGAAAAATGTTGGGAAAGTTAGTTGCCAAGGTGCTTTTCCTAAAAGAAGTACCGATGAAGAGAATGGTAAGGCATTAATGAAAAAGATCTGAAGGTTAAAGGGATAAATTCAAATAAAATAAAACAGATAATACCGCAACAGGAAGCTAAACAAACACTCTCATCAGATGAAGTTCTATATTTGCAACAGCCCATTAATTTTGTCTTAGTTTCTCCTGGTTTATCAAGTGATTCTGGGTCCCCAAATTGTGTAGGTGCAGCAGCTTCTTTGGTTTTAAGTACACCTGATGGCCGGGCATGCTGTACCCTTACCAATGACCACCAGCTGGTTCATTGTATGCGAGGTGTGAATTTACCTGTTTCACTTACTGTCCAGAGACAACTCTACCCTTCAACAATTCCTGCTGCTGGGTTGAACAAAAATCGTTCTCTAATGCTAACTGTTCCATTGGTGAGCATCCAAAAAGGAGATATCAAATTTGCAGGAACTGCATCACAGCCACCTCAGGTTCCTTGTCACCCAAAAAAATCTTATTTTCCTTTATGTACTTTCTGTTCTGTTCAAGCCTTCATGCTACAGTTAGGCATGCTAAGCCACTTGCACTTCAAATAGCAACTCTTGATGATAACTGCTAATGGTTGCACCTATGTATCCTGAAAAAATCACACCAAACATGTTGCTTATCTGAGTCCCTTGGATCATGTTTATGTGTGCATGATTGTTTTGCTGCAATTAGATGTGCTGTACATGCCTCTGTGTTTCTGCTGGTTGTCAAATATGTGCTTAAGCGAATATATAAATGTTACAACACATTCTAATTGGCTTTGCTTTCTTCCTTGTTTTCCATTTATTTATAAATGGAGATAAGTATGACTTTCCATTGTGTCTAATATAATCATTTAATCATCTATTTTCTATTTTTAGTCTTTGTTTTTTCTATTTTTCCAAGTGTCAAACTATAATTAATGATTAATAATGAGGAATTAACCAAGATTTGGTTAAACTATTTATTTATTTGTATATTGGCATTTGGAGAGACCATGTTTGGCAACTTGTCATTCATACAAATGCAATGTGCAAGATGTTTGAAGTTGTTCATATAATTAACCACCGAAGGAAGTTACTTTTGGAGAAAACTATCGACAAGTTAGAAGGGAAGTTATTTATGTAAAGAACCACCCAGGGGAAGTTGTTATGGAAAATGACATCAACCCTTCATTATAAGAAGATCAAGAAGGCTTTGTTTGGATCTCTCTCACCGCCTAGAAAAACATACCACACCTAGATGCGGAGAGGCTTTTTAAGCCTTCTTGTATCTTCTTATTATTCCTTTTTCCTCTAAATTGAAGGTCAGTATCTTTATCCTCTAGAACAATGGTCCTATGTATTCTAGAGTTTAAGATGTTCATGGTCATCTTGCGATCAATGAATTATTTTCATTTCTTCTGTTTTAATTTATCTTGTATACTTCCAAAGAAAATGGATGAGTCACATTGGCTTCTTATTCACTGTGCATGGAACAATTTCCTGAGATATTGGTGAAAGCGTTTGATACAATCAACTAAAACTCTCTAGTTATTGAGACACCATGAGACTGGATGTTAGGAGTCAATTGGTCGCAGATTGGTCCTTGGATCACATTGCAATTGTTAGTCTTCTTCAAGAAATGAAAAAGAACATATGAAGGAACTGACAACCCCTCTATTAATCATGTCACACTAGGCTTTTTGAAGAAGTTTCCACGTGAATTAACCAGTTTCCTGCTCAACTAAGAGTTCTGTGGGAAACTGAATTAGGAAACAAAGGCAATTCTTTTGAGATGCTCCAAAACTTGAACTGCGAATGAAAGGAGATTTCTAGGAACTTGGCTACCAACAGGTAAGTATTAAAGGGCATAGCAAGGAGGGGATTGGAAGAAAAAAAGAGAAAAATAACTAAATTACAATTTCTTTGTAATGGCCTTGATAAAACCATCCCTTTTCTGTGGTATAATCAAGTCCTATTTGTTTCTTTTTCTATGAAGAGAGTCAAATCTAAAAAAAGAGAAGTTTCTACATAAATACCCATAAATTAAGCTTGTAGCTGTTTCCAAATTGAATACAACTTAAGAAACCAGTGGGAACACAGACTTAAAACTGATTTGCTAATATTTGCTCTGTGGTCTCTATACCTTTTGATGTGCTTTCACTGTTCTTTTTGATTAATTTATGATCATGTTTTCTGTTTCCTGCATTAAGGTCTCTTTCTACTAATTTTTCTCTTTCTCATTTTGTATTGTTTCTTGAATCAGTTTCCTATAATGGCAACCATGTGAAACACTTTAATTTTTGTCATGTTCAATTTTCAAGAGAAACATCTGCTTCCTGTCATATCAAACACACTGTTGCCAGATGATTTGGTTGTGATCTCTCACCATTACCACCAAGAGCAGCTTTGGTGGTTATGCCAAAATATTTCTTGAGCAAGGATAAAAGTGCTTAAAGTTGTAGATAAGAAGCACATTTTGATGAAAAAAAAAGTTATGCATTTCGTCCAAGGGTACCCATGGAAGAGGAGAAAACCTGTTTAAAATCATTTCCAGTTTGCTAGTTCTGTCTCTTAGTCCTAAAAGTTTGCACTCCATTTTTAGAACTGACGTTAAGGATGGAATCCGTTAAGGATGGAATCTAGGATGGAATAATTTGAAAACCAGATCTCCTTTTTTTTTTCTCGGAAATTTAACTTTTATGCTTTTCCTGATTAACCTATAGTGAGTTGATCGTACTCTTTAAAGTCAACACTCTTAGTTGCCTCATATCGGCATCTCCTAGGAATGATGCTTGTTTGTAGCTTATTTTGCTCTTAGGATAATTAGGGCTGATTTAGTCTACAAATTTATCCATGAACCAATTTAACATGTTCCCAATTCTCTCAATTTAACCAACATGAAGTATTGCTGGAACCTACATGAACATGCTAAATTTAAGCTTTTCTTTATTTAGTTAGATTTTTAGGTTCTTTTCTGACATATTTACAATTTTAGACTAGGATGTTCATATGCTATGCTACTTTAATTCTAGATATACTTTATGCCATGGATTTTGGCTCATTGTTGTCTCTACTTATATAAGGATGAAAATTAACTTAGCATGTTAATTATTTTCACCTATGGAGTATACTCCATATTAATCATGAGTTGTTATTTGATAGTTATCATTTTTGACCTAATTGATTAAGCTCAAGAAATGGGTGCAATCTTACTCTGTATAGATCATGTTTGTCCTATGGAAAATTGTTTCACTATATGAAGCAAGGTTTAAGGACTCGGTATCGGAGGCCGTGTTAGTCGACCGGTGGTATGGTTTGGTAAGGGTCCATACCGGACCGAACTTGTGCGAACCGACACAGAGGAGGAGAGGGGGAGGGAAGGGAAGGGAGAAGGGAGGAGGCTGTGGTTGGAGAAGATGCCAACGATGGCCATAGGTGGGCCACCAGCGTGCTCGAAAGTCCGCGAAGGCCGCGGCTTCAACCCTCCTTCTGTGGCCAAGAGAGAGAGAGTGGGGAGAGAACAAAAATAAGGGAGGGGAAGTTGCCATAGAGGATGCTAGAGGGCCTTTGGCGGGTTGTTGTTGCCGCTGGATTGCCCAATTGCGGCTTTTGGTGCCATGAGTGTGAAACAGGAGAGATCGCCCTTGTTTCTTTTTTTATTTTTATTTTTAAAAGTCAGATTACATTGAAGCTGGCAATGGATTTGCCGGCTTCATCATTGCCACCCATCGCCGGCTTCACTTAAGTGAAGTTGGTAAATCTAAGTGAAGTCGGCAATGGTGAAGCCGGCAATGGGTTTGCTTAAAAAAATCAAATAGTGAAGACGGCAACGGATTTTCCAGCTTCACTATTCATCTTCATTTTTAAAAAGAGGTCGATACGTGAACAGGGGTAGTTGCCCTTGTTCCGGGGCCGCGCTTCTATCCGCATGGTTTCCACCACTTAATGGCCACGACAGCCATCTGGTAGACTCTGGCAGCTCCTCTACCAGCTGCGTCTTCCTCCGGTGAGTCTCTCCCCCTTTCTCTCTTTCTCGCTCAATTTGATGCCCTATTGGGCAACGCTGAGCTGCAGCGGCCTCCACGGCGAGGGCTGCTGCCTCTAGCAGCGGTGTCTCGTGTCTTCCTATCCTCTTCTCTCCCTCCTCTGATGTATCGGTTTTCCTAGCCAAACCCTCCTGGTTCTCCGCCGGTCCGGCTCGATACAGGGTATATCAGTCAGATCGGGCTGGTACAGAATTCACTAATACAAAGTATTCACATGCTAACTTTGATAAGAAGATTAACACATCTAGGAGGTGTTTTATGAAGTATGCCATAAGATCTGAATGGAGAGAAACAAGAAGATGTTCCATTTTATGAGGTCATTTGTTACCATTTTTCAAGAAAATCTTGATGCAGTAGAATGCATGTGAATGGGGTTGGATGGTATGACCTTGAGGAGGACCTATTAGGATTTGGATACTTTTATGTTTACTAATGGAATATATTTTTGATTCCTATTGATATTCTATGACACCATGTAGGTACGAGAGATCTTATTCTTGTATTACTTCCTTTGCTTCCTCGCTATATTAAGCTATCCACACTATAACATTAGTAATAGTAAAATAGAAGAGAGATAGGGCCCTTTAATTCATCACTAGTATTATTTCTCTTGGAGTATGGTGCGATTCTCACATCACGTGCCATCCATTTCTTGGGCTATATATTCTGATTTGTATCTGGCTACCTGTTTCCTGATATATGATCTTTTTTTTTAAATTCTTTATGCATAACGTTTCTGATGTTGATCTCATCCTGGATGATGAAAATGTAACTATTGATTCTGATGTTGATCTCAGGCTGGATGATGAAAACGTGACTATTGGTTTTAGGTTTACTGTCATAAAAGTAAGTTAAAACAGGGAAAGAAATTCTCAATATACATTAGGTATTACTCTCAGATAATAATTCATTAAGGCAATCCCAAAGAGTTGGGGCAAGGCTTGATAAAAGGGTCAGGATTTTTCTTATTTTTTTATTTAGAAAAATGAGTGATAGTTCATAAGTAACTCTCTTAATAATACCTGATGACCATAATCATATATTATATTTCATAGTTCTGACCGGTGTCCAATTACTTGTTCTTTCCGGACTAGTTTCTTCAATCTAATAATGTATCAAAGGACCAACTGAATCCACGGTTAATGAGAAGAAACCTCAGGCATCTTGAAAAATAAAAATTTCTAAATATGCCAGTATGCTATCATATATAAAATTATGAATGTGTTTGTATGCAGTTCTGTCTTGTTTGTTTTTCTGCTATCTCTATATTTATCTTATAAACAGTGTATTTTAGAATATTTATGCAATGTGTTTTAATGTTTACCAATTATCAACATGGGGCTTGTTGTTATTTCCTGCTATTCCCTGACGCTCTTAACTTAATTGTGTCAAAGAATATTTAAGAGGTCCCATGGAAACATCTGAAAACAAAAAAGAAAGCACAAATTCTTTTATCAAATCCACCACATCTCCACTAGCTAAGCTTGCTTCCAGAAAAATGAAGGAATATGACTCTTCACTGGGGGAAGCAAGGTCGCGTGCTCCCAATCAGCCATTATCTTCTACCCATGAATCTGAGTGCAGTCCTACCAAACTTTGAGTTCCTTGAGGTCCAAGACCAAGGTGTTGTGTTATGCTTATTTTTTATTAACAATCTATAATACTAAGACACTTCTGAATCCATTGCTGCATATATGCCTTCACCTTTTTTGCAGAGAGAGAGAGAGCAAATTTTTAATGAAAGGGCAACTTTGGCATGGAAAAATAGGATGGTGGTATTTCCTCTTGTTTGAGATGACTAATGAATCCATTTTGGTTTACATTGCAATAAACCACATGATAGCCATTACCCAACTGGCTTAATTCATGGGGTGTACATACTGTATCCATGTCAGTCATGCCATGCAACTATGACAATGTGACTGTGCCCATGCAAAAACTGCATCAGATTTATTCTCCATGTTCACATTCTACCTATTCATGAACCCTTAATCTAATGTCACTAGTATGGTTTAACATGTATGCAGAATGTCCAAGAGATGTTGCTTGTCATATTATCTTTCTACTACCCCATCTTCTTTTTTGCCTTTACCAGCCATGAGAGGTTTCAGAACTTTTATGAGTCATTTCCTAATTTCAGAACTTATGCATGATTTTCAACCTGGTAATTTTTCTATAATACCATTTTCTGTTTGATAACATTGAAGCTTTCAGTTGACAAAAAAACCCGGTTACTACCATGTTGCCCTGGCAAAATACTCTCACATTAATATCAACTTCTATCTCTGTAAGCTTTTCTATCGTCATCATTTGTCTATCGAACTACAATGTTTCATTGGAGACCAATTATTGATTAAATCTTCAGGGACTGAATTTGGTTGAGGTAGGACATTCCAATGCCAGTCCAGGCGGTGGCAGCAATACTGTAAGTTCAGGTTCATCAATGCAACTTGTAGCAGTTCCAATGGCATTTTGTGTGCCGTTGGTGACCAATTTATCAGGTGCTTCTTCAGGTAACTCCCATGCTTCATTTCTCCAAGAAGTTTTGAGAGATGTTTCAACTTCTGTTTCCCATTTCTTGCGTTTGACTTTTTTCCCATGCTTGCAATGCTGCATCTAACTACCATTAAGCATAATATTTTGCTGCTTAGCTGTTGTTCAGAAACCTCTACTGTTCAAACTCTACTTTACACCAGCGATCAAAAGCTGCTGGACACTAAACTAACAAGTACTAATTGTATTCTAAAACTGAAACAGCCCCAACAAATTCAAGCAGTACACGTTGTTCTGACAGTACTTCACCAGCACTGCATCAATTGCAACTGGCTCCACACCTGGTCACAGCACAGCAGTCACATACAGGAACACCAGATGGAGCACCTGATTCTCCAGCAACAGTTAAGGACCCATCAAGATTACCTTCGGCTGCCACAAATTGCATTCGTGCTGCTGCCCTTGCTGCAGGGGCCCGAATTGCCTCCCCATCTGATGCTGCTTCAATTATCAAAGCTGTACGGTCTAAAAATGCCATCCATATCAGAGCACGGGAGCCCTCGCCGAGCAGCTTAAAACCTCTTGGACCAAAACCATTGGGTCCGCATGCAGCCAATGCTCATTTTGTGCCAGTTGATCGAAGTGACACGGTTAATGTGGTCTTGCTGGGCGACAAACAAGTTCAAGGTGGTTTTGGTGGAACTATGACATCATCCAAGGCAGGAAACTTACATGGCCGGGCAGCCGTTCACAAGGAGTTGAAGGATGAAATGGCAACGGATGGTGACAGTGAGGACCAGACCTTCGAGGAAGGAGCAATGGAGTTCACAGGTTCAGAAGACAATGAGGAATTTACCGATGCCGAGGCAGGTGCAGGACCTGGTGCGAGTTGGGCAGCAGGGTGACTTGGAGGTTGAATTGTGGAACAAGTTGGCCGCAAGGATGCTCTTTTAGGGGCTTTTAAATCCGTTCCACTCATGCTTTGAGAAGCTTGCTGCTAAAACTCTGTTTATCTCTCACTGACTGCTTACTAACCCCTTGTGCAGGGAAGGTTCCAAATTCAGTTCTCTTCTGACTTTCTCATTTCTTCATTTCGTCGGTCCAAGTTTCACATTGTGAATATTGAATGCTTATCACTGTTCATAGTCATATAGATCTTTCTATGCTCATCAGATCTGCAGCCAAGGCTTATTATTTGCCCGGATTATGGAGGAACCTGGTGACTTGTATTTGGCAATAACTCCTGGTTTTATGGTGCCAATTGCCATTTTGTGCTGTTCTCCATGGCTTGGATAGGGATACGTTTCAAGATATATTTACTGCCAAATGCTTGGTATGTTACTACAAATTTACAAGTGGCATGACAATGTGGAATGGGAAATTTGCCCTCTCTCACAAGCATCAGAGGAACCAATGGGTAGAAGCCAGGGAAAGCACCTTTTTATCTGGATATTATTGAGTAATTTTTTTAGCTGTTAACCCCTCTGTAAAAACCTACCTCTAAGTCAAGCAAATGGAAATAAGAATGCTACAATCATCCAGCCTTCTAGCAACTATTTCGGCACAAACCATTCGGGGATGGATGCAACCACTTCATTTTATTTTTGGATTTGGAAACCAAGCCAATCATGCAAGCTATGCTAGAATGCAGGCCTACCAATTCGGTGGATTGATGTCCATATCTCTAGCCTAACTGGAACTTGTGCAGCATTCGATCATCGCAGATGGGCACGTGACCTTACAGTCCAGAGCAATGGGCCTCATGGCAGAGCCATTGTCAATGAGGCAACAGGAGCACGGTTGCACCAATCTCATCAGGAAGCGTAATGAGTGAGAATTCAAACTCAACCTTCCAGACTTGTAGTTACGGTTTTGTGATTTCTATTGATTCCAAAAGTATTTTAAATTAAATTTATTTTTCAAAATATAGGATTTTAAGCTTTATAATTGTATGATTTATTACAAAAGTTTGCATGTCTTATAGGGATAAAATTCGGACTTGCTCCCTTTAGTTTTTGAGACCCATTTGGGTTACCTTGGGCTGACCCAAAATGCAAACCAGCCACAACTTGGGTGTGTTCCCGAGTGGTTTCGTCTCAATTGAGACTAGATTTTGTTTAAACCCACGTTGAGCTTTGTTCAGGTCGATCCATTATATTATAGCCCTAGCAGACAATAAGCCATTTATACTTTCGTATTTTATTAAGGCTAAGAAACAAAACCCCTCCATATATTGCATGAATTTACAGGTATCTTCCTATTTATCTAATTGCTGTAATATCAATCTTATAATTTATGGATTGTAATTACATAGACACCCATTCAGGTGTGGACCATCCATACTTGGACCCCAAAAGTTAAAAATATATCAATTAGCCACTAAAACTTCAAATTTGTTATGATATTACCAGCCATCTATCTAGATCCTAACATCATTAATACAATGAGAAAAAGATAAAAATACTCTCACTTCATAAAGGTTGTTCTTTGTCATTCATCTACCAGCATAAATGTCAAAGCATCACATTTCCTATCATTCATCTACCTGTATAGATCTTAAAGTACTTTATATTTTTACCATTCATTTGCTAGCATAGATCTTAAAGTATTTTAGCCTTAATCTTTCGTCTGTATACATAAATCTTAAATTTTTTGTTATCCATCCATCTACACAAATAGCAAAGTGTTGTTTCTATAATATGTTTACCAACATATATGTGAATCTAGCCCAATTTAGCCACTTTAGCCAAAGTTGGCAAACCCTAGCCAACTTCATCCAAAATTGAAAGAGAGAGAGAGGGATCCAAAATAGAGGATTTGCGATCGCAATCTCTTGTTCAAGCTCCCACCATGGATGCGATAAAGCCAAGGAGGAGTGGCTGGTAGAGACTCCTCGAGGCTTGTATGGATGATCTATCATTGAGCCAAACTTATCCCCACTCAAATTCCTTTCAAAATCTCTTTAAATCCTCTTTATTATTTGCGATTGATCATTGTCGAGCCTTCTTCTTCCTTTCGTCCTCCTTTCTGGTGGTCGTCGTACCGCTATAGCCAAGTTTCATAGCCTCAAATCCCTCTTTTTCCTCTCTATACTCTATTTTACCCTTGATCGGTTGTCTTTTTGCTACCGGAATCCTTCATTGTCGACCAGGACCCACCACTGCTGCCATCTCTGGTAAGTTTGCCCATCCCCTTGTTTTGTTTTGGCCTGGGATGTTGCCACCAAGGTAGCTAGGGCAATATCCCTTTTTCCTCTTTTTTCTCTCGGCTTCCCTATACATGGCCAGACCTCTCCCACCACCGGTGCTCCAACTATGCTACCACTACCTGATCATCTTGGTCACATCACCACCAACCCCATCCCTTCTTCCTTCTGTTCTCCCTTAAGAAAGCCACTAGTTTGGCTTGGGAAGAAGAAAGAGGGGCAGAGGAGAGAGAGAGAGAGACAGAGAGAAAGAAAGAGAGATAGAGAGAAAGAAAGTGAGAGAGAGCTAGAAAGAGAGAATGAGAGAGAGAGAGAGACAGAACCTGATTAAGACCTAATTCAATTAAGTCTAAATTGATCTCTTGATGCCAACTCAGACCACCTAAATCGAGGTTCTGTTAGATTTCATCATCAAATGGTGAAATGTATGCATGCAGAAATTTCAAAAATTTTATAAAATAAGATCGTAGTGGAATAGAAATTTTAGATCTAAATTTTCAACATCATTCTAGGACAATCATTCAGCATAACGTTTAACCATTATGCTAGGATAATCTTATTTTAGAATGATTTTAAGATTAAGATAAATTATTAGATCTAATCTAATTAGCATGCATGGAGATCATATCTTAATTAAATTCGGGCATCATCATAATATACAAAATTAAATATCTAAAAGAGAATTTGAATTTTATACCTTTGCATGGGTAGCTCTTCAATGCGATCCAATAATCCATGGATATCTTTACGTATTAGGTATTGTATCCTAAAGCCAATCGTTTATATTGTAGACAGTTGAGCTGTATGTAATTTATATTTGAATTATAAATGAATAAAATTATTATTCTGGCATTTCATCATATTTGTGCATCCTCCTGTAATGAACTTTTTTGTGATGAAGTTCTTAGGACTATTTAGACTCGACAAAGAAGGATTTATCATTTAGTCCTTAAACCTGACCATGACCAAATGATACGTTGTTATCTAGGATGATAATATTTATCGAGTAAAGATCATTGCGTGCCATGTGGATTGGTTGTCCTCTTAACCAAGAAGTATGGAGATACTGGTATGGCATGCAGGTGATATATAGGAATATATTTTGCTGATCATGATCCAACTACGAAGCTCTCTACTATCAAGAGTTGCTCATGAAGGATATGGATATAAGTATCCCTTAGATCTGAGATCATCATGATGACTTGCAAGCAACTCATTGTACTTTGATATCGAACTATCTGAATTTCTAATTTAGTGATGGAAGGTTATTGGGTGTAGTCAAGTATTTATTTAGTCGGTGCATGAGTGAAGATAGGATTGACCCCTTCAAGTGTTGGAGTAAATATATCATTGTATTTTAATTTAGCAAAATCTCGATCGGGATAGTCCATACGATGGATATTAAAATTTAAAATATAATGTAGATGATTTTTTAGGGTTGATAGTTAAATCCTAGATCATCTTTTGAGCATTTAGGTCAAGGGGATGAATTATACGATAACCATATGCCATAGATCTATGGATGTTGCATGATGACTATTCGACATATCCGAATGTCTTGTACTATTACTAGATGGACACATCGATTAGTACAGAAATTGATTCCTGTGCTACTAGCTTAGGCTTCAAACCTATAGAATCACACATAATAGAAATTTCTATCTGACCTGATAGCTGATCAAGAGTTTTAATGATTTGAAACTTTATGATCAAGAGTCCCACTGGACTGAAACTTTACCCTCGTGGGTCCCACTGGATTGGGACTCTTTTCTTGTGGATTTCATTGGACTGAAATTCTGATATTATTAGAGGATTAATTAGTAATTTGATTATTGATTATCTCAATTTGATTGAATGATTAGGATTTGATCAAATTTGATTAAATTTGATTCGATTAAGTTTGACCCAATCAGGTCATAAGATGACCTAATCGCTATGGAAGATTCGATCTTGATTTATCAGGATCTAAATCTAATTAATTTTTAATTTAATTAAAATTTTATTAGGTTGAATTAAGCCTAATCTGATTGGGTTTAACCCGGTCTAACTGGGTTTGGACAAATTGGTTTGGAAGAAACTAATTTGGACAAGTTCAAATGGTTTGAATTTCAAATCCCTGCACCTTGACTTCTTTGACCCATGCCTATTCCATGCAAATTCTGAATTTGCATGTGATTTCTCTCATCCATAATAGTGTTAGTACCTCCCATCTTTCTCTCTTTGACTTGGTTCAAGAGTTGGACCGATTCAAACTAAGTTGAATTTCGAATTCAACTTAGATGGTTAGTAGTTAAAACTTATCCCATCCTTATCCATTCACTTCTCCATGCCCCCTTATGGTTTTGTCATCAATTTTTTGTGCAGTTTTGAGTGTGGGCACACAGAAGGAGAGTCCTTCTGCACATCAATCACTTTAGGGATGGGGTTGGATGAGGATAGGGTTGTGCTTGAATTGCTTGAATTTTGAATTCAAGCAAGTTGTTAAAACCTCCTAACCATTCATCCTTATCTTTAACCCACACATTTTCCATTGGTGTCACCCATTTAAAAAGTATTTTTTTTTGGGGTGCATGAAGTATCAGAGAGGTGCGTGAGGGGTTTCTTAGAGAGAAAAGCAAGAGGGGGCACAATAATCTAGGTGTGAGCAAAGTCAAAGAGTTCTTGCACCACTTTACTTTTATTTTCTTAATCCACACACATCATAAAAAGGTTTTAAATGGTGTGAACTTTATCTAAGAAATAGTTTCTTAGAAAATAGAAAGTGGTGTGAGCTTCCTTTGGGTGTGAGAACATTAGTTGGTCACAAAAGGAAACTTGAGAGTGGGACTCTAGGTTTTCGGGTGTGAGCATAGCCTTAGGTTTTGGACCCAAGATTTGGGTGGTGAGATTGAGTGCTGTGAGTGCCAGATTACCATCAATTTTTCATCACCACCTCGTCATCCTTCATAGATTGTATTCTGATCTTCTGGAGTGTCCATGAGTTTAAGATAAGATCGTCGATCAGATCGATGAAGATTGACCGTTGAAAGCTTTAGCGAGGTACTAGCACTTTGGTAGAGCTGATCGAGATCAAGAGCTCCATGTGGACTGACCGTAGAGGTCGGATGGCGGTGCGGCTGCATCATGACGTGAGAAAGCTTCTTTCAGCAATTTAGAATTATGGAGTTCGGTTATCTGTGCTCAAGTATCGTGTTCTGAACACGAGTCGGTCCGTAAATATGATTTGCTGATCGAATGCATTTAATTTTCTATTGCATATATACATGTCTAGATCCTAGTGTAGGATTTTTGATTAGATCAATACATGTGTAAAATTAATATTAGATTAATTTTTAGTTTTTACTATAATTTACATTCAAAAAATTTTTGAAATGCATGCTTTAAATCCTACATGATTTTCATCATTGGTATCAGAGCAAGGGTTGCTTGAAATATTTTATATGTTAATTAAAAAAATAAATGCTAGCATATATGATATGTTTTGATCTAAATAACTTAGTAATCGAGGATGAATGAGCTACCAAGTCATCCGGTCATAAGGGATAAGTATTGTTTAAAGGCCATCTCTTTCCATTCGATAGGGCTCTTTTAGCGGTAGGTATGCCACCATGAACTCATTCATTAAGATAAATAGTGAAAATTTTTTTTTATTAAAATTATTTAATTAAAAATTAAATATGAATAAATTTAAATTTGATCTAAAAGGTGATTTATGGTTTAATTTTTATTATGCTTTATTTTTTATTACGAAATTAGCAATTAGTTGCTATTTATGGAAGACCTAACCCATTTGTGAAATGAATCAATCTATTTAGTAAAAAAAAAATAGATTTTTTTTTAAAATTTAAAAATTATTTTTAAAATATCGAATCCCAATCCATCAGTCTAAAAACTTAATTAAAAAAATTAAGCAATGTCTAATAGGATATAGAATTGTGAATTAAAGATCCTAAGACAAAAGCATAAAATTATGGATTAAAGGATTAGATAAATTAGGTCCATTAATTGGATTAGATCTAAGGTTAGTTGAAGAATGGATTTTATTAGAGTAATTGATCAAATTTAACCAAATATTGAATTAGATTAGGTCAAAGATACTCTAGATTCAACTTCAATAGTTGTAGTTAGATAAGTTCATATCTTTAACAAGGATCAAGATGGACTTGATTCATGGCTAAGCGATCCGTCCGAAATTACTAGGTTGATCAGATTGAATCTAATTAACCGGTTGGTATCTAAGATAAGTTTGATAGTCTAGACTAGTAATTTTTAATTGGGAGCTACTCGCACTGATTCGATCTTTGATGAGTTAATGGCATATCCTTTTCATCGATCTCGCTTACTTGACCGATATGGTCGATTAGGATTTGATTAGATCATTTGGTGATTCGAGCTGACCCATGTCATTAGAAATCAATTCGACTGATTTCAATAAGTAAAACTGAATTAGATGCTCATGGATCAAAATTGATCATAGTCCTCATCTATTGACTTAGTGAAGTTAGTGGAAGGATTTGACTTGATGAAGTCAGTGAAAGTAATTTGGTCTGTATCCTCTCTATCCTTAAATCATATATAACCTAAATTTTTTAAATTATTAAATTTTTAAAAATGATAAAGTTACGAGGATAACTGAGTCATAGCCTTCCATTAGAATGAATGATAATGAGTACAATTTTTTAGATAGACATTGGAGGTGCCTTACACCTGGTGTTCATTTGGATGTTGTAATTACTATTCATCAAATGATGATTAGATCGCACTCTCTGAATGGTGATCAGGTTGGCCAGAGCTTTCCTTAGGCCTAGTCTTCATTCGTTTGATGCATCGAACTCAATTATGTTAATGGTTGCATCTAACTAGACCTTTTTAGTGAAGGCCATAGCTTACTGAATTGGCTTCTAGGATAAAATTAAATTTTTAAAAACTATTTGAAGAAATAATTAGTTTGAAACCTACCTATAGATATACATGGGTTTGGCCAGAGCTTTCCTCCGATCCATTTGTAGTCTATGTAGATTTCAGTACCCACTAAGGAGTTAGTATAATTTCTCAAATTGAAGATAGATGATATCAATTTATAAAAATAGTGGAAGAATCTTTAGATTAAAGTCCAAGTCTTTAGAGTTAAATAATTCAAGTACTAATATGGTCTTATATTTTTCTTTCAATTAAATTGAATGGCTTGTGTAAGTCCGCTCTGTTCACTTTTGGATAGTGACAAGCCTATAGGATCTGATTACGAGAAGTCTAGTATTAATCCTATACCCAAAGAGGAATGGTCCTTTTGATGTGGATAGTCTGAATAGGAGAAATTAGCAAGTAATTGCTGGTCAAGGCTGTTATATGATAACATCTTATAATTTCTCTGTTTGTGATACATCTATCTGAGTATTACATATCGAAAGTCTAGTTCACATTTGCAATTCATTGCATGGACTTCAAATTGATAGAAAGTTTGAGCACGATGAAAGATCCTGAATGTTGGAGATAGAAGAAATATTCTAATCTTAGCATTGAAAACTCTTGAGCTTGTTTTTAAAACTAATAATATCATTTTAAGTGACTGTTACTATTATCTATCTTTTATGATGAACATAATATTTGTTCGACTTTTCGCCCAGGATGGTTATTATTTGCCGATAAAAAAAAATCATGGTGATATCATTATAAATGATGTTATAATAATGCAAGAATAATTAAGAAATGATATTTATATATTATTACAGTCTATTAGTATAATGTACATGTTAAATAAATGCCTAAAACTAGATAATGTTATTGATGTCTATCTTTGGCACTGTTGGCTGGGTCATATAAATAAGAATATGATCAACAGATTAGTCAATGAGTGTATTCTTGACATCAATGATTGTAAATCATTGACCACCTATGAGTCCTGCCTTCTTAGTAACATGACCAAATCATCTTTTACTGGAAAGGATGAACAAGCCACTAATCTTCTAGATCAGTATATAGTGATGTATATGGATCTATGAACATAAGTGCCAGAGGTGGGTATTACTACATTATATTTACTGATGACCTATCTAGGTATGGGTATGTCTATGTTATGAAGAGTAAATTCAATTCGTTTGAAATATTCAAACAATATTATAATGATATAGAAAAATAACTTATAAAGAATATTAAAATTCTTCGATCAGACTAAGAAGATGAATACCTTTCTAATGAGTTTATGACATTTTAGGAGAGAAAGATATTCTCACATAATGGACCCCTCCTGAAATACCACAGCATAATGGTGTATCTGAAAAAAGAAATCGGACCATGCTAGACATGATTCGATCCATGATGGAATTTACGAGTCTACCAATTTTTTTTTGGGATCGTGCACTTGAGATTGCTTATTATGTTTTGAATAATGTTCCAAACAAGTCTATTGCAAAAACTTCATATGAGATATGGATTGGGCGTAGGCCGACACTTTTTCACCTTAGGATTTGAGTATGTTCGGCTTATGTCAAATATTTTATTGCCTCAAGAATTGATCTTGATGACTATAAAATATTTGATAGATGTACTAATAATTTTTATCTTTGGAAGAAGTTCAATTATATATTTCAGATTATACAAGAATTTTTAGATTGATAAAAAATACTTAAAAAATGCTAAAGCTTCAATTTCATCAAGTTGGAGATCAAAATAATGTTATTCGAAAGCTTCAAAAGTATTAGAGAAGAATTCAAAATATTTAGAGCCAATTTAGAAAGTTTTGAAAGTTGAATTGATAAAGATGCTTGGAGAAGGTTAAAACTGTTATTTCATCAAGTTGGAGATCAAGATAATATTTTTCGGAAGCTTCAAGAGCATTAGAGAAGAATTTGAAACTTTTAAAGGCAATTTGGAAAGATTCGAAAGTCAAAAAATGAAGAAAAATATGTTTGGGCAAAATGGGACGACCCTTAGGTCATTTTCTTTTGAAATAGGTAGCCTGGCATGCTGTTTTTGAGTGGCACACAAAAAGGAACGATCCTAGGATCAACCCCTTTGCCAGGGGCTAACCCATGGGTCGATCTCTGCTGTTCTGCCATTCGAAAAATATAGAAACTGGTCTTTTCTATTTTTCTGCCATAGAGGTTGATCCTAGGATCGTCCCCTAGGTCAACCTCTATGCTAGGGGATGACCCTAGAGTCGACCCCTATGAAGAAAACTTCCGCAATGGCTAGTTTGTCTACCCATTTTTAGTATATTAAATATCTAATAAATGCTCTCCAATGGCTCTAAATGGCTATTAATCATTCTCTAGCTTTGATTGAAGGTTCAAAAGGCATTCAAAAGAAAGGAAACTGCATTGAAAGAAAAATTCATTCAAATTGTGAGCTCCATTAAATATCTAAGAAAAAGAAAAGAAAAGAAAAGAACCAAGCTTCAAAATCAGAGGGCTTTCAAAAAAAACTATCTCCATCATCTTTCACATCTTTTCAAACATCAAAAAGAGAAGTTGAAGTATCATTTGAGTAATCCAATAGCAACTTCTTCGAGCTTCAAAGAGTTTTAATTTTTATTTTCTATTTTGTACTGAAACTTATACTTGCATTTTTGTTTCTTTATAAGTTTCTTTGGAAGAAAGAAACTTGGGGATTAAACTGGTCCAAACCCATAATTAGACATTATATAGGTTTTGGTTAGTAAGCTTGAAAAATCAATTAGGTTGTTAGTGAACTCGAAAAACTAATAGTGTAAGATTTTAGTTGGTGCTCCTATGAAAATCAACTAGATTTAGGTTGTTAGTGAACTCGAAAAACTAACGGTGTAAGATTTTAGTTAGTGCTCCTATGAAAATTAACTAGATTTATTTGTGAGTCTGAAAAAATAAATGCACTATAATCAAGGGAGGATTATAGTGAAACACTCAAGAGAAGTTTGGGGAGTGGATGTAGAAGTGGATTGCTCTGAACCACTATAAATTTTTATGTGTTTTTGTTGTGACTTCTTTGCTTGCATTATTTGCTTATAATTCTTGTTTAGCTTTGTTTTGATTCTTCTTTAGCAACATATATGTTTTAATTCTACTACTACAAATTGCTTTCACCATATAATCTCTTAAGTTGATTTAATTAGAAGCACATAATTGACGTAGAGTCTAATTTGATCAAAATTTTATAAGAATCCAATTCATCCTCCTCTTGGGTTGCAATCTCTGGACAGAGTAAGTGCTCTGTTATTAATTATTTATCTAACTGTCAAGAGCCAAAGATCTTAGAATTTAAAATAAAATCTTTTTTTAATGATGGACATTCTATAGATAGACCTTCATTATTTAATGGCTCAAATTATTCTTATTAGAAAGCTAGGATAAAAATCTTCATTCAAGCACATAACTATGATTTATGAAAAATTATTGTCAATGGTCCTCACACACAAAATGCATCCTTTGTTAATAAAGAATCAATTCATCTAAATGTTAAGGTCATGAATATGCTTTATTGCTCCTTGAACTTAAATATATTTAATATAATTTTTTTATATATTTTAGCAAAACATGTATGAAAAAAAATTGAAAAAAACTTATGAGGAAGCAAATCAAATAGAAGGATCAAGCTTCTAAGAAGAAAAAGAAGCTCACCCCAATCTATGCCTTATGACTCATGAGGCTGAAAAGAAGAAAAAGAAGAATAAACAAAGGCATAAAAGTAGGAAGCTTAAAAAGGATAATCTTAATCTAATAGAAAAAAAGAATTCTTTAGCTAAAGAAAAAGAAGAAATGATTAAATCTAAAAATTTTTTAGTTAAAAAAAATATTGAGCTTAAAAAAAATGATACTTTAAAATTCTCTCTAAAAGAAAATAAAAATCTTTTAAATAAAAAAAGAGCTCTTGAAAGAAAAAAAATTAAGAAGAGATATTGAAGTTTTGAAATCTATTGCTAAAAAGTTTATAATTAACTTTTAAAATCTTCAATCTATGATAAAAATTAATGAAACTGTTTTCAATAAAATAGAAACTGAATTTAATATGTCAAAAAAATAGCAAAATACTAAAAATATTGTCACAAGAGCTTTAACTAAAGATCATACTATTAAGTGCTTTAAATGTAATCAAATTGGCCATAAAATTTTGAACTATAATTTTAAAAAAATTAGCCAAACTTTGATTAAATAAATTTGAATTTCAAAGGAAACCTTGAATACTAACTCCTATGGACCCAAGATGACTTGGGTATCAAAAATCATCAAGTAATTTTGTAGGTACACCAAGGACCTAAATGAAATAAAAGAAAAAAAAGTTTTATGGATGCCTTAAAAATGAAAAAAGATGGGTATTGATGCATGGTATAATCTAAACTTTTTCTTATATCATACCATCAATGATTGTTAAAATTATTTTGGTTGAAATTATTGACTTTAATATGATTTCATATTATGTTTACTTGCTTGAAATTTTTTTCATATATTAGTAAGATTAGAATGATTGATTGATTTTGATAATTTGAATATTTTATTTTTAAGTGGTCAATATGCTCTTCTCTAAGTATTATGTTATGATATGAATTTAAATTATCTTAAAATTCAATATGATATAATAGCTTTCCCATATCAATTTTGCATTTGATAAATTTAAGTTCAAAGATACTTAATTAGATATAAATATTTTTGAATTATTGAACATACAAGTAAAACTAAACTTGACATCTTTCCATAAAATGCTAAATTATTAAAATTTTAATAAAAAATTAGCATGAAATGAATACTTAAAGACAAGATATCAATTATAAAATTCAAAAAGTTTGATGTATTAAGTTGTAATGCATTTTAGGTTAACCCCTAAGGATTTAAAATTTCATAGTTAGATCAACATATAGAGCCAATATCTAAACTCCTCTTATTTTAACCTCAATCAATTTTATCTCCCAACTTGAAAAATGCCTTTTATACTTGGTAGCAAATTGAATTTGAAATATGCTTTCATATTTTATTCATATTATTTTCAAGTAATGAATTTAAAAATTAGTTTTTCTTCAATCTTAAAGTGGTATCAAATTTCTTAAGAAAATCTTGATTTATTTCAATTCAATGGATATTAAATTGGAGAAGATCTTTCAAAAATATCATCTTTTCTCTTCAAAATATTGGATATCTAAAACTAAATTATTTTTCGTGTTTGATATCAAGAAGTTTGCTATTTGAACTGATTTTTAAAACAAACAGTATCATAGTTCTTATAATTGATATCAAATAGTTGATTCTTGCCTTAAATTTTTTTACTTTTTCTGGTAAAAAAATATTTTATCTCAAATTAGGTTTTACATAGCTTATATGATATCATTTGAGATAAAATCAAGAATTTCATATCTTTTCTAAACTTAATTAAATTATATTTTTTAAGAAAAAAAAAATCTAAGTTTAAAAAGAATATCTTTCTATGATTTATTTTGCATGATCTATTAGTATCAATTCAAATTAACTTATCAAAATAATTTGATCTGAATTTAATTGATTCATTATTTTTTTTTTATCAAAGACTTCAACAATTGATATCAAATAGACTATTATTATCTTGCATTCTGTTGCTTTATTTTTGATAAAAAACTATTTTTGTGGATAATCTATTTTGCATGAATATATCAAGATATATATATATATATATATATATATATATATATATATATATATATATATATATATATCCATATATATATATATATACATATATCCACATATAGACATATATACATATATCCACATATAGACATATATACATATATCCACATATAGACATATATACATATATACATATATATACATTTGCACATATATAGACATATATACCTATATATACATATATACATATATATTACATTTGCACATATATACATATATATACATTTGCACAATATAGACATATATACATATATACATATATGTATGTATATATATACATACATACATACATACATATATATATATATATATATATATATATATATACATATATATATATACATATATATATATATATATATACATATATATACAATATATATATATATATACATATATTATACATATATATATACATATAATACATATATATATACATATATATACATATATATACACATATATATACATATATATACACATATATATACATATATATATACATATATATATACATATATATATATATATATATATATATATATACATATATATATATATATATATATATATATATATATATATATATATATATATATATATCTTTGATAGTATATCTTGAATAAATTATAAGATTGCTACCTTTATGCTTCAAATTGATTGATACTATTTAAGAAAAGAAAGAGATATTTTTCAAAAAAAAATCTTATAATATATCAAAATTTTTAGTTTTAAAAGAAACTATTTATTTTAGATTTTTAAAGCTTAAAACTATTCCTTAACTAAATTTGAAAAATATATTTTTTTTAAATCTATAGTTTTGAGAAAAAGAAAATATACTATTAAAATTATATTTTCTAAATGAGGAAGAAATATTTTCTTAAAGTCAATCTTATTCTAATTTTGGTTGAGTTGTGCTGAAAAAAATAACTTTTAAACTTAAAAAGAAATCATCTATATTACTTGATTTTTAAGCATATATATATTTTTTGACTTGTCAATTCATATTTTGATTGATTTGATTGTATCATAATTTCTAATGATCAATGAATATTTCAAAAATGCTTTACATCGATTGATTATTTTGATGTTGTTATAATTGAAGACATCCTAATGTAAACATTCTATTTTAAAATTAATTTAAGTAAAATTTTTTTAAATAAAAAAAAACTCACTGTATCATGATTATGATTGATTATTTGATTGATGGTTGATTGTTTGAAATTCAATATGCTTACTTTAAATATGTGCAATAAAAAAATACTAAAAAAAATTATTTGATCTTAAAAGATTATTTCATTAAAAATATCTTTATTTATAAAAATAAGAAAGGAGAATTTATTTAAGATGAATTAGTTACTAAATTAGTATTTATTGGTACAGAATCTGATCGACATCGGATCGAACTGAAGTTGAGAAAGAAGAGATCGCCGTCGGTGACTTGCAAAATAAAGTTCCATCTGGAGTCGGTGGTGGTGGCTCCGGCAAGACCCTCTGACGATCAAGTCAGCTCTTCTGTCCAGTAGAAATGGAGTGCTCAAGCAAAAATTCAAAAGAGTTTCGGGAAGGAGAAGAGAGCTTAAAGAAAACGTATTTGAAGGGTTCTTTTTATAGATGGAGTCTGTAGCAGATTGATAGTGACGGCCGTAACTATTTGGTAGTAGGCCGCTCGGAGTCACGTGGAATTTATTACGGAGAGAGATGTCTGTTGCCATGATGTGGCTATTCATTGAGATTTAATAGTCAAAGTTCGGAGGAAGTAGGCATTGATTGGTGAAGAGTTTTGACGTACATCAATTCTAGAGGAGTTCGAACTCCTAAAGGAAACTTTGACTGAAGAAAAAATTCGGAAAGAGTTCGGCTCCTGTTGGAACTTGACTGAAGGAGAAGTTCGAAAGAAGTTTGGCTCCTATAGGCATCCGTCTGAAGGAGAGATCTGAAAGGAGTTTGGCTCCTATAGGAATCCGACTGAAGGAGAAATCTAGAAGGAGTTCGGTTCTTGGAGGAATTTGACTAAAGGAGAAGTTCGGAAGGAGTTTGACTTTTGGAGGCATCCAACTAGAAGAGTGGTCCAGAAGGAGTTCGGCTTCTGGAGGAATCCGACTGAAAGAGAAGTTCGAAGAAAGTTTGACTCCTGTAGGAATCTGACTGAAGAAAAAATTTGAAAGGAGTTTGGCTCCTATAGGAATCCGACTGAAGGAGAAGTTCGGAAGAAGTTCGGCTCTTATAGAAATCTGACTGAAGGAGAGGTTCGGAGGGAGTTTGGCTCCTGTAGGAATCTGACTGAAGAAAAAATTCGAAAAGAGTTCGGCTCCTTGAGGAACTTGACTGAAAGAGAAGTTCGGAAGAAATTTGGCTACTAGCAGCATCCGACTGAAGGAGAGGCTCAGAAGGAGTTTGGCTTCTATAGAAATTTGACTGAAGAAAAAATCTAGAAGGAGTTTGGCTCCTGGAGGAATCCGACTAGAGGAGAGGTCTGGATAGAGCTCGATCACTGGAGGAGTTTGGCTACTGAATGAGTTTGGCCGCTGGAGGAGATCGACTGGAGTTCGATCGCTGGAGGAAGAATTCTGAATTGAAGCTCTTCCATGATTACTGGTTGTATTAGACTAAGCATCAGACTGAATTTCGACAGAAGCGGAATTTATCCCCAACAGTATTAATTAAAATTTAATATGGTATCAAATTAAAGGTACTTAACATGAAAGAAAAAAAAAGAGTAACAAAAATTATAAAGCTTAGGTATACAAATTTTGAAAAAAAATAGAAGAGATAATGCTGAAGAATGAATATATATATTTTAATTTGATAATCTAAATTTAAAATATGCTTATTTTGAAATAAAAAGAAAAAAAAGTTGAAAAATAAATTAATCTAGCTATTATGAAAAATAGGGGGAGAGATATTTTTTATTTGATTTGATTGAAAATATTAATGAATTTTTGATCTAAAATTCTTAATTAATTATCTTATTTTGAGTCTTATTGATTTTAAACTTTTCATCAAATGCTTTATAATCTTTTTAATTGATACTTTTATATATTTATTTAATTTAATTTACTTAATTTAAAATGCTATTAATTTAAAATAGTATCAGACAAATAAATTATTCTTCAATGTTGAAACTTTCTTAAAGTGATCTCATTCATATACTGATTTCATAATTTGATTTGCTTGAACATTTTTGATATTTTTGAAGTTGAATTAAATTAAAAACTCCTCTTACTTCTAGAAATAAATTTATAAAATTTTTAATATATAATATAAGATCTTTATAAAATTATTTTCAACTTTAATACTATCTTTCATACTCTGCCATTACATATATTTTCAAAGTTTAATTAACTAAATTTTTTTGAGAAAAGTAAAGAAAAAATATTAAAATTGGTGTCAAATTTTTTTTTACATATTATGCTTATTTTATTTCAAGATCTCTATTTTTTAAAATTAAATTAAAAATCTAAATTGATGGTATCAAATAGAAATTTGGCATTGAATATACTTGGTATCAAATATGCTAAAATATCTTGAAAAGCTCTATCTCTCAATATTGACATGAAAAATTTGAATATAAATCTTTTAGAAAGGGGTAGGGTGATATCAATATAAATTTGATATCAAACATGCTTATTTTCATATTAAATATCTCATAAAGTTTAAGGAGGAGAGTCTTTGATATTTGAATTCAAACAAATTTCTAAAAAAAGAATGATATTTTAAGTATGTTTTAAATCCAAAGGTAAGTTTTTAAAAGAAATATAATTTATTTGATGGTTTTTCTTAATCCTTTCCATAAGTTTTTTAATGTTATTAAAAATAGAAAGAGGAGTGTTAAGTCTATGCTTAATGAATTGATGCTTAAAATACTCAATAATTTGATGCTTGAAATCTTAATACTCATTAATTTGAATGGAGATAATATAGTGTAATGAGTATATAAAAAATATATAATAAACTATAAATAAATTGAGAATATTTATGAAGTATGCATTTATATATTTGATCAATTACTTTATGGTACATATTGGCCAATTTTGATTGTATGTGATGCTTATCTTATATGGGTAATTGTTTGTACTTCTGATATATAATGTAAATTTCAAGTCATATTTTTATGTATTTTGATAGAACTATTTACTTGATGTATGATTCTTATGACTCTTATATATTTTGAATGTTGGCATCTTATTTTATCATAAATATGGAATATGTTTTTCGCATATAGTATCAATTATATTATGAATCATCTTTTAAAGAGTAGGTTCTTCCTTCTTATTAGAAAGAGAAAGTAAATTTTATTCAAAATAAGAAAAGAGTAATTTCTTTTTTAATTGATAATGTCAAAAAGAAGGAGTAAATACATAGTTTGGTATAAGCAAAAATTGTTAATTCATGATGTTAAAATTACATGCTCAATGATTGGCAATTTTTAAAAATTTCTCTTCTAAATGAGTCAATTAAAAATATACATCAATTGAATATATTTATATATTATCTTAATTTAAATTCAAAATCATTAATGGTACTATTTTATTTCAATATTTTATGTATGTCTTATTTTGCTCATACTCAAATGTTTTATCATCATCAAAAAGTAGAATATTGTTGCCTCAAGAATTGATTTAGATGACTACAAAATATTTGAGAGAAGTACTAATAATTTTTATTTTTTAAAAAAATTTAATTATATATTTTAGATTATACAAGAATTTTTAGATTGATAAAAATACTTAAAGAATGCTAAAGTTTTAATTTTATCAAGTTGGCGATCAAAACAATGTTATTTAGAAGCCTAAAGAGTATTAGAGAAGAATTCGGATTCTTTGGAGGCAATTTGAAAAATTTTGGAAGTTGAATTGATAAAGATGCTTGGAAAAGATTAAAGCTATCATTTCATCAAGTTGGTGTTAGATGAGTGTCCTAGAAGTCAGATTAGCTGACACTTGTAATATACATTCTAAGAGTACTTTTATAATTTGATTTAAAATTAATAAAAAATTATTTTCTTCTACTACATTATGTATAAGGTGTCTGTGATAAATTCTTTGAGTTAATAGGTTTGATATATTTTCAAGAGTTAAAAATTTAAGACATGTATTTTTATAATTAACTCATAAATTGCTCTCAATCGTAGGATCATCACGAGGATAGTGATCGATCCAAAAGATCGATGTACGATTATTTTGTAGGATAGATGAGTCTTGAGTTTATAGTGTAGAGACATTGGAGCGAGAGTACAGATACTCGTTGAGAATGAGAGCACTAAGTGTGGCCACCTCGAGCAGTCATAAGGAAGCCTACCTTCTCGTCAATAACTAAGCTCGATGCTGTAGTTGTATGTCTAGTTTTTGGACTTGAGGAACATCGGCAGTTCACCTTGAGTGTGTTATGATTTGACTATACCATAACTCGATCTCCTAGCCATTTGGAATCCTGAGGTGTATGTTGGCTATAGCATTTTCATTGTAGGAATTGAATCGCACCAAGATGAGATCTATCAATCTCGATAAAGGAGTATGTTAGATATGTGTGCCCTAGAAGCCAAAATTGGCTGACACTTGTAATACACTTCTAAGGGCAAAATTATAATTTTAATTATAAATAATAAAATAAATTATTTTCTATCACATAAGTGTATTTAGTGTCTATGATACATCCCTTGAGTTAATGGTAATGATAATTCATATTTTCAAGAGTTGAAAATTTAAGACATGAATTTTCATTTATTAACTCATAAAATGCTCATGATCGGAGGATCATCATGAGGACGGTGATTGATCCGAAAGGTTAGTGTACAATCGCTTCTTTGTAGTAGATGAGTTTTAAGTCTACGGTGTAGAGACATCGGAGTGAGAGTACAGATACTCGTTGGAGAACGAGGGCACTGAGCATGACCACCTCGAGTAGTCATAAGGAAGTCTACCTTTTCGTCGATGACTGACTTGATGCTACAGTGGTGTGTCTGGTTCTTTGACCTGAGGTGCATCGACAGTTCACCTTGAGGGTGTTATAGTTTGACTACATCATGACTCAGTCTCCTAGCCATTCGAAACCCTGAGGTGTATGTTGGCTATAGCATGTTCATTGTAGGAATTGGATTGCACCAAGATGGAACCTATCTACCTCGGTGGATGAGGAGCAGCCCTATGATGATCATGAGAATCAAGTCCATAAGCCCATGGCCATAGCAGAGAGTGAAATAATAGAAAGAGTTTCTATTAAGGTTTTCACATCGGACTTGAATCGAATGATTAAATTATATGATAGAAATTAGGATTTGATGAGTTCACCTTAACCCTAATCTGATCGGAGCTCAATATAGAAGAACTTAATCACACAAGTAGCTACACCGAGGGGTTCATTTTCTGTTTTGATGGGATGCCACCATATGCTGCTAGGTGTCACTGATGGATTTTGGGAGCAACTAGAATGATTTAGATGATCGATCATTCTAAGTTGTCTGAATCAGAAGAGTTCTGATCCATCGAAAGGAGTTTCGATGATGTCAATGATGGAGATCATGACATATCCCATTACCATATAGAACTGAACCTAACTGGATCACACAAATAAGGGTTTGGATCTGAATATCATCAATTGGACTAACTCAGTTCAATTGATTTGAATAAGATTCAATTAGGTTCAAGGAAATCGTGCTGGCACACGATTGAGCCTAACATTTTTTTTTTCTATCATAAAAGTTATCTCGACTGAGCCAAATGAGTTTGTGCTCACTCAGGTACCTTTACCTAGTCTGACTGGAGCTTGTCCAAGTCAGAAAGGGATTGTCTTAATTTATGAGATAAATTTGAGACAACACCTACCATTTTTCATCACCTGCTAATTCTTGTACTTTGACTTGGTCAAACGTTGACCTTTGACCCTTGCACATCTGCCCATGTGTCATGCACTTATTGGAGAGCAGATAGGGGCTTGTCCCCTCTCTAGAAATTGGAAAGAAGGGGGCGCACGCTTAGGATGGCGTGCGCCCATGGATAGGGACGTTGGAGTCCCATACGAATAGGACTCCAGGTTGCTTCTTGGTTTCTAGTTAGATGGCCCTTGGGTATCTACTTTGATCAATCTTAGGTGCCATTTAAGAATGAACCTATGGATCTCTCATCTGATTGGATTAGGTGATGTCATCCCACCAATCAGATTTAGATCTGATTGCATGAAGCGACGTGATTGGCCGAGGTGATGCAGCACTGTATTGCGCAGTAGAGTCTATAAAAAGACCCTATATGCGCCCACTTTCAATGGAGTTCATCTTAGCCTACGCCCCAAGGCTATCTCTCTCCCTTCTCCACGCCACCATCTGGCCCTCTCCCTCCTCCCCACGTCCAAGAAAGTTGGGTCCTTTTGATTAATGCGAGTCAGGCAAGGCTGACGAAAAAGGAAGAAGGTAGCACTGTTGCAGAGACGACGGGTGATCTTCAGAAGGTATTTTGAAGATCCTCCAAATCAGATCCAGATATGATTTTTGGAAAAAAGAAAGAGAAGGAGAAGATCTCCAGATCCAATCTGAGTGGATATCAATAGAGGCTAGATGTTTGCGTGGCTAGATCCAGAATCTCAGAGCTTCTGTAGGATCATCATGGATAATCAGATTACCCAAGGTCAAGATAAAAATTAATTTAAAATTAATTTAATTTTATTTTCTTAATTATCAGATTATAAATCAAATCTGAAAAGTGTCAGATCTGATCTGGATCTAAGAGGTGATTTTTGAAATATGCCTCTTGATCCAATTAGATCTAAACGAACCTGACCCCAAAAAACCCTGATTCTCCTTCAACTGGTATCAGAGCCAGGTTCTTATAAAATTAATTTAGATCTGATTTAATCTGATTAATTAGTAATTTCAGATATCATATAAAATATGATTAGATCTAAAATTAAAAAATTAAAAAATTAAAATAAATTAATTTAGATCTAATATGTATGAGATACATACTAGACTAGGAATAGAATTATTCTATGTGTAGTCTAGTTTGATCACAATTTTTGTTTGATTAAAAGTGATTTTTAGATCTATTTATTTTTTATTTTTTGATATTATAAATGTTATAATCAGATCTAAAAATAGAAAATAAAATAAAATTAATTATTCATATGAGATATAATAGTTGCATGTTTAGATTAGTTGTAGAATAGTTCTGCAAATAAATTTAGATTAAATTTTATTTGATATGATCAAATTTAAATTTAATTTTTTAGATAATTATAAGATAATTTAGATCTAAAAAATATACATGCATGATATATGTGATATATACAAAATATGTTTTAATTAGATCTATCTTTTATATGAGATATATGCTTAGATCTAATTTATTTTTGTAGATTAGTTGTATTTCTGATTAAGGCATTCTCCTTGGCCGTCCGGTCATAAGAACAAAGTAGGGCTTAAAGACCCTCTCTTCTCATTTGATGGGGTGTTCTTATGATGTGTAGGGGTGCTACGCGTTCGTCCTTAATCAAAAATTGAAAACTTACTTTCTGCAAAATCCTAGATCCTGAAACTCTAGGATTTTTTTACATGTTTTGTTTATGAACCCTAACTTAATTAAGAATTAAGTTGATGAAATATCAATTTGGTCTAAAATTGAGAATTTCAGATCTAAGACATATTCATAAATCTGGGTTCGGACTTGGGTAGCTCAATTAGGTCTAGCGGTTGATCAAACCGAATCAAGAGTTGGTTAAATGGGATCAATAATGCTTAAATTGACCAGCCTAATAGGATTAAGTCTAGGTCAAGATCGAGTCATGTGAGTGATCGATCAAGCTAAGACCTAATTAGGCTCAGTGGTTAGAGTCTGGATTGTAGGCTAATCCGATTGGTTCTGTCTCAATAATTTGGTGTCTAAGGTAAGTTTGACAGATACGATCGACTGATTTTTAATTGGGAGCTACTCGACTCGAATGCGTTCTTGTCGAGTTAATGGCATATCCCTTCCATCGGTCTCACTTACCTGGCCTTGTTTGTTGACTTAGTTCTGATCTGACTGGTCAAAAATCTGAGCTAACCCATGCCACTAGGTTAGTCATAATGGTTATAACTATGTCAAGTCTAGTTTAATGAGACCTAAATCAAATCTCCCTAAGAAAAGATTAAGTTTAAGATCTTCCACCATTGTAGATGTGCGGGCTCTTTTCGAAATTGATTGTTCTCAGCTGGTTACAGTGGCTCAGTTGCATCGAGAAGACACAACCATGTCATAATTATAAGTCCATACTTCTTACCACCTAGGCTTGTGGTTCTAGTTGGTCCAAATAAATCCATGTGAAGTAGTTCAAGGGGTCTAGAAGTTGAAATAATATTTTTTGATTTGAAGGAACTTCTAGTTTGCTTTCCTAATTGACATGCATCACATATTTTATTTTTCTTAAAATTAAGTTTTGAAAAATCTTTTACAAGATCCCTTTTGATTAATTTAGAAACTAAATCCATATTAGTATGTCCTAGTCTACGATGCCATAGCCAACTATTTTCATTAGTCTTATCATTCATTGCAACTAAACATTGGCTTCTTTTAGTGGAAGAGTCATCTAAATCTACTAAGTATACATTGACATGCCTATGTCCAATAAGAGCTATGCTATTATCAACAGGACTAGTGACAATGCACATGAGTGATTCAAAAATAACTTTAAATTTTTTATCATAAAATTGACTAATACTCAATAAATTATACTTTAATCATCTACTAGAAGTACATTATCTATAAAGATAGAAGGAGTAATACATATTTTACCACTATCGATGATGTGTCCTTTGCCATTATCACCAAAGGTCATAATTCCTCCTTCCTTAACCTCAAGAGTGATAAAATGCTCCTTCTCACCTATCATGTGCCTTAAGCAGCTACTATCTAGATACCATTTTTCTTTCTTTCTATCGACTGCAAGACACACCTGCAATCAAAAATCAAGTGGAGGTTTTAGGTACCCAAGTCATCTTGGGTCCTTTAGGGTTAGTAACCATGGTTCCTTTGAAAACCCACACTTTCTTAACATTTGGACTATTCTTTATTTTTCTAAAATTGCAAAAATAGGATTTGTGTCCTATTTTTTTACAGCAAAAATAAATTGATTTTTGTGAAGTCAAAGATGTATCATTTACAAAGTTCTTTAGAAATTTTTGTTTCTTTTGAGTTCTAAAGCCAATTCCTGGTTTGTTAAAGATAGTTTTTTGATTATTAAGTAATAACTGCAATTTTTTAGAACATAATGTAAACTTATCAACTATGAATTTATATTTTTCAGGTTCTTTCTTTAGGTTCTAGTTTTTTTATAGAAATAAGCTCTTTTTCTCTTAATATTTCCTCTTTTTTCTTGATTAGATTTTGATTGATTGATTTTAGATTTTTATTTTTTAGGGTTAACTTTTTAAGATCATCATACAATTCATAAAATACTTCTTACAATTCATCAAATAAAAATTCAGATTGAGTATCAAGTGTTACCTCATCCTCTTGAGTCATGAGATAAAATTTAACTATTGCTTGTCCCTCTTCATCTAAACTTGAATCTTCACTATCACTCCATGTTGCCATCATTGCTTTCTTCTTTACTTTCTTGGAGGACTTCTTCAATAGAGGATAGTCTATCTTGAAATAATCCGGTTTCTTACACTCAAAACATGTAGGCTGCTCCTTATCTTCATCTTTCTCTCGATCCTTACTAGCTTCACCTTTGGAGAAGGGTCTTCTCTTGAAGTTTGGTCTTTTCTTCCTTATAAATCTTTTAAATTTTCTGGTTAGAAGAGCCATTTCTTCATCATCATCTCCTTCCTTGGAATCTTCACTTTCTTCATCTTCTTCCTTTGTTATCGACTTGAGGGCCACGATTTTCTTTTTCTTGACTTCATCCTCCATATTTTGCTTCATGGTTAACTCATGTATCATGAGAGAATCAAGAAGCTCTTCAAGAGGCAAGATGTTGAGGTCCTTAGCTTCTTGTATAGCCACACCTTTGCCTCCCAAGCTCGAGGAAGAGACCTAAGGATTTTTCTCACAAGTTCACTATTAGTGTATGATTTTTCTAAGCTTTTAATTTCATTTATAATATCAGCAAATCGGATAAACATTTTGGTAATGCTTTCAGTTGATTCCATTTTGAAAAGTTCATACTTATGCACTAATATATTTATTTTGGATTCTTTTACTTGATTGGTATCCTCATGGGTGACCTCAAGTCTATCCCATATTTCTTTAGCTGAAATATAAGTAGAAATCCAATTGAATTCATTGGCATCAAGTAAGCAATAAAGCATATTCATTGCTTTAGCGTTCAATTAAGCCAACTCCTTATCATTTTCATCCCATTCTCTTTCAGATTTAAGAATTATGTTACCTTCAATGTTAATTATGGGTGTGTGGTCCATTGATTATAACACTCCATAGGTCATAACTAAGTGCTAGAATGAATATGTGCATGCGTGCCTTCCAATATGTGTAGTTAGAACCATTAAACAAAGGAGGCCTATTTGTGGACTGCCCTTCTATTAGGAAGATATTCAATTGGATTGTCATTTTGATCAATTACTCTAAATCAAATAAACAATAAATAATATGAGAGCACCTGCTCTAATACCACTTGTTGCCCAAAAGAACAAACCAAGAGAGGGAGGGGGGGTGAATTAGATTTTTTAAAAGTTTTTTGGATTATTAAGTATTTATGTAGAATTTGAATATTAATATGCTAAAAATGTAGTGATTTAAATATGCAGAAAGTAATAGCAACTAAAGAAATAATCACACACACAAAGCCATAAAGTTTTTATAGTGGTTCGGTGTCAAACCCAATACCTATGTCCACTCCTCAAGCACTTTACTTGAGAATTTTATTATAATCTCTAAGATTATAGCAAGAATATTTTCACCAAGCTCATAATCAAAATCCAGTTGGTTTTGCAGGCTAACGAATCAAAATCTAATCCCAAGCCACTCCTAGGCGTATACAAATCTAATTCAAGGTTTGGATGAGCCTATCCCCTATGTTTCAGTCTTTTAAAATTTGAAATACAATAATTTTAGAATTATAAAAATTTAAAACTAAAAATAAACTCCTTTGAAGAGCAGATTTGAAGCTGTTGGTGCAGAATCTAGTTGACGCTAAATCAAGCTGGAGTCGAGGAAGATGAGGTCGCCATCGGTGACCTACAAAAAGTTTCGTTCGAAATTGATGGCGGTGGCTCCGATAGGATCCTTCGATGATCAAGTCAACTCTTCTGACCAACAGAAATGGAGTGCTCAAAAATGAGTTCAGTAAAATTTTGGGAAGAAGAAGAGAGCTTAAAGAAAACATATCTGAAGGATCTCTTTTATAGATGGAGTTCGAAGATGATAGTGACAACCGTAGCTATCTGATAGCTGACCGCTCAGGGCTGCATGAGAGGAGCATCACCTGCATCAGATTGATAGTGACAGCCATAGCCCTTCGATAGCTGGCAGCTTAGGATCATGTGAGAGGGGGCACTGCCTATAGCAGACTGATGATGATAGCCATAGCTGTCCAGTACTAAGCCGCTCAGAGCCACGTGGGATTCAGTATGGAGAGGAAGAGGCATCGTCAGACTGATAGTGACTGTTCGTTGAGATTCAATAATCGAAGTTTGGAGGAAGCAAGCATTGATCGGCAAAGAGCTTTGACATACATCAATTCTAGAGGAGTTCAAACTCCTAAAGGAGATACGGCTAGAGGAGATCATCCGAGAGGAATGCTAGCTGAAATCTGAAAGTAATCCGTTTGAGGAATTCGATTGAAGGAGAAGTTCAAAATGAGTTTGGCTCTTGGAGGAATTCGACTGAAGAAGAAATTCGGATAGAATTCGATCAAAGAAAAAGTATGAAAAGAGTTTGGCTTCTAGAGGAATCTGACTGAAGGTGAAGTCTGAAAGAAGTTCGGCTCCTATAGGCATTCGACTGAAGGAGAGATCCGAAAGGAGTTTGGCTCCTAAAGGAGTCCGACTGAAGGAGAAGTCCAAAAGGAGTTTGACTTCTGAAGGAATCCAACTGAAGGAGAAATTTGGAGAAGTTCAGCTGAAGAAGAAGTCTGGAATGAGTTCGACTCTTGGAGGAATTCGATTGAAGGAGGAGTTTGGAAGGAGTTCGATTCCTATAGAAATTCAATTGAAGAAGAAATTCGAAAGGAGTTTGGCTTCTGAAGGAGTCCAACTGAGAAAGAAGTTTGGAAGAAGTTTGGCTCCTATAGAAATTTGACTGTAAGAGAGATCCGAAAGGAGTTTGGCTCTTGACAGAACTTGACTAAAGGAGAAAAATAGAAGAAGTTCGGCTCCTGAAGGAATCCGACTGAAGGACGAGTCCGGAAGGAGTTCGGCTCTTATAGAAATCTAACTGAAGAAGGTTTTTGGAAGGAGTTCGGCTCCTGGCGGAACTTGACTGAAGGAGAAAAATAGGAGTTTGGCTCCTAGAGGAATCTGACTGAAGGAGGAGTCTGGAAGGAGTTTGGCTCCTATAGAAATTCAACTGAAAGAGGAGTTTGGAAGGAGTTTGGCTTCCAGAGGAGTCAGACTAAAGGAGAGATCTGAAAAAAGTTTGACTACTGAAGGAGTCCAACTGAAGAAAAAGTTCGGAAGGAGTTCGACTCCTATAGACATCCATCTGAAGGAGAGATCAGGAAGGAGTTCGGCACCTAGAGGAGTCTGACTAAAGGAGGAGTCTAAAAGAAGTTTGGCTCCTATAGAAATCCAACTGTAGGAGAGATCCAAAAGGAGTTCGGCTCCTATAGGAATCCGACTGAAAGAGGAGTCCGAAAGGAGTTTGGGTCCTGGTGGAGCTTGGCTGGGGCTCGACCGATGAGGAGTTCAGTTGGGGTCTGGCCATTGGAGGAGAATTCTCGATCAAAACTCTTCCATGATTATCAGTTGCATTAGGTTAAGCATCTTACTGGACTTCAATGGGAGTGGGGTTTATCCGCAATAATAGTTTCCCCACTCTTGAGTTCAAAACTCGAAGGAAGGGAGTACAAAAAAGATGACTATCGAAGTTCTTTTCTGGGCTCTGCACCCGTTGAGGTTGAAGCTCGGAGGAGATCTTATCTCTTATTGACATTGATGTTGATGCTCGAAGAAGATCTTATCTCCAGTCGAGGTTGAAGGAGATCTAATCTCCTATTATCATTGATGTTGATGCTCGGGGAAGATCTTATCTCCAACTGAAGTTGGAGCTCGGGAGAGATCTTGTCTCCAATCAAGATTGACGTTGAAGTTGAGGCTTGAGGGAGATCTTGCCTCAAGCCGAGGTCCAAGAAGATCTCATCTCCTATTGACGTTACAGTTAAAGCTCGTGGGAGATCTTGTCTTCAGTCAAGGTTAACGTTGAAGTTGAAGCTCGAAAGAGATCTTGTCTCCAGTCGAGGTCAAAGTTGAAATTGAAGCTTGGAAGAGATCTTGCCTCCAGTCGAGGTCTAGGGAGATCTTGTCTCCTGCCAAGGTTAAAGGAGATCTAATCTTCTGTTGACATTGAAGTTGGAGCTCGAGGGAGATCTCTTATCTCCAACCAAGATTGATGTTGAAGTTGAGGCTCGGAGGAGATCTTGTCTCCAGCTGAGGTCGAAGTTGGAGTTGAAGCTCGGGGGAGATCTTGCCTCCAGCCGAGGTCCAGAGAGATCTTGTCTCCTACCGAGGTTGAAGGAGATCTAATTTCTTATTGACGTTAAAGTTGGAGCTCGGGAGAGATCTTATCTCCAGTCGAGGTTGACGTTGAAGTTGAGGCTTGAAAGAGATCTTGCCTCTAGCCGAGGTCCAAGGAGATCTTGTCTCCTGTTGATGTTGTGGTTAAAGTTGAAGCTCAGGAGAGATCTTGCCTCCAATCGAGATCCAGAGAGATCTTATCTCCTGTTGATGTTGCAGTTGAAGCTCATGGAATATCTTATCTCTAGCCGAGATTGACGTTGAAGTTGAAGCTCAAGGGAGATCTTATCTCTAGCCGAGGTTGAAATTAAAGTTGAAGCTCGGGAGAGATCTTGTCTCCAGCCAAGGTTGAAGGAGATCTAATCTTCTGTTGACGTTGAAGTTGGAGCTCAGAAAAGATCTTGTCTCCAATCGAGGTTGAATGAGATCTTTTCTCCAATCATTGTCGGGTACAATGGGGCCATTGTCGGGATCTCTCCTCTCATTCTGTCTAAAATGAACAAGGCCTTCGACTTTGCTCACGTTAGGATGAGATTCTTCTCCTATTCCTAACAGACTATGGGGGCACATAAGGGCCATTATCAAGGCCTCTCCCTCCATCTCGTCTAAAATAAATGAGGCCTTCGACTTTGCTCATGTTAGAACGAGGTTCTCCTCCTGCTCCTAATAGACTGTAGGGACGTATTTAGGATTGTTGTTGGAGTCTCTCTTCTCACCTCATCTAAAATGAATGAGGCCTTCAACTTTGCTTCCATTAGGATGAGGTTCTCCTCCTATTCCTAACGGATCGTGGGGGCACATAAGGGCCGTTGTCAGGACTTCTCCCCCCATTCTCGTCTAAAATGAATGAGGTCTTCGACTTTGCTCACGTTAGGACGAGGTTCTCCTCCTATTCCTAACGAGCTATGGGGGCATATAAGGGCCATTGTCAGGGCCTCTTCTTCTATCTCATCTAAAATAAATGAGGCCTTCGACTTGCTCATGTTAGGATGAGGTTCTCCTCCTATTCCTAATATGGCCACTATTGATTGCTTCTTTCCTATCATCACATAGTTTTTGCACCAAGAAACCATAGTATTAAAATGGAGGAGTTTTATTGAAAAAAAATTATCGATAGTACGTCCTAAAAAATTCTAAGGTCGTGGGAGCGTTGTTCCACCAAGCTCCTTCAGACGATAAGTTTTGGGCTGGACGACCTCCTCTATTTTATATGGGCCTTCTCAATTTGGGGCAAGCTTTTTCTGGCTCTGAGATTGAGAGATGGCAGCTAGCCGAAGTACTAAGCCCCCCAGAGATAGCATTGATGATGTCGGAAGGCGGTCGATCTTCTTTTTGTTCCTCCCTCATTGGTGGTTCTAGCTGTGGTAGCACCATTGGCTTGCTTCAGGCCGACGTCTGTGGAGCATTAAGGGGGGCGTAGTTGTGAAACCTTCACGGGAAAACTTCTTTGCGCCCTTCCATCGGAGCTTCTTTGACGATGAGCTCGAGGAGGAGTTCGGGCTCGCTTGCGCTCGGGGGGAGTCCATGAGTGCGGCCGAACTTTATTCAGCCCTCTATCGACGGTGAGTTTATGCCACTCTCCTACGGCTTCCTCATCCTTCAACTTGAAGGCTTCTTCCACTCGAGCATATCCCTCAGCATGAGCTAGCAGATCGGCAAAATTCTTGGGGTACTTCTTCTCTAGAGAGAATAGCAAATCGTTCTTCTGAAGGCTGTCCTTGAGTGCAGCCATTACAACTGACTGGTCTAGGTTCTGGACCTCCAACGCAGTAGCATTAAATCGGATGACATAAGCTCAGATGGATTCTCCCTCCTTCTGTATGATGTTCATCAGAGAATCCGAATCTCGGCACGAACGTTGGTTGCTGATGAAGTGAGCCACAAACTGATGGCTCATCTGATCAAAGAAGAAGATCATATTCAACTTCAACATCGAGTACCAATTTCTTACTGCTCTCTTTAAGGTAGATGAAAAATCTCGACTTAATATGGTGTCTGGTGTGCCATGGAGCAGCATCATGGTTCGAAAAGCTTTCATGTGATCGACCGGATCAGAGGTTCCATCGTAGCTTTCAAATTGGGGGAGCTTGAAGTTCGACGGAACGGGCTCTTACATAATTCGGAAAGAGAAAGGGGGATCGGTGCGAACATCATCATCGTGAGCTAGGGTGACATGGCCGAGCTCCTCAATCCATCAATCCATCCCTCATAGTTTTTGATTGAGGACGTCATCTCAATCACAGGTCTTGGAAGCCTTCGAACTGTGGATGGAGAAGGTTCCTTCCGAAGAAGAATCATGATCCAAGTAAGGATCCTCTGCTCTCTATTTCTTCTTTCCAAGATCGATAGGTATGCTAGCCCAAGAGCTCCTCCTTGGAATCAGTTCCTAACATTTTGATGGTGGATTTTCTGGTTGAACCGCCATCGGAGGCTACCGCATGGCTTGCACCATTTTGGTGAGGCCTTGAATCCACCGTATTAATAGGTTAAACTACTCCGAGTCTCCCACGACCATCGGTGGAGGAGAAGGTTGAAGCATCAGTGATGGAGTAGGGACAGATAGATCTAGCCCAGATCTGATGGTAGAAGTGGTAGATCTCTGGTCAGTCATCCTCTTTGGAGGCATTTCTCAAGGTTGAGGAAGAGGATGGAGATGGATCTTGAAGAAGAAGATCCACAGGATCGGCTGAGCACTCCTTTAAGAACAAGGGTATCTCAGGAATAGAAGTTCCTTCCTCCAGTATCAATTTCGTTGGTGCAGAATCTGGTTCACACTGGATCGAGCTAGAGTCGAGGAAGATGAGGTCGCCATCGGTGATCTATAAAATAAAGTTCCATCCAGAGTCGATGGTGGTGGCTCCGACAGGACCCTCCAACGATCAAGTCAGCTCTTCTGATCAACAGAATTGGAGTACTCAGAAAAGAGTTCAATAGAGTTTTGGAAAGAAGAAGAGAGCTTAGAGAAAATGTATCTGAAAGATCTCTTTTATAGATGGAGCCCAGAGCTGATAGTGATAGTCATAGCTATCTGGTAGCTGACCGCTCGGAGCCACGTAAGAGGATCGCTGCCTACAGTAGATTGATAGTGACAGCCATAGCCATTCAGTAGCTGGCCACTTAGGATCATGTGAGAGGGGGCACTGCCTGTGGTAGAATGATGGTGACAGCCTTAGCTGTCTAGTACTGAGCCGCTCGGGGTCACGTGGGATTCGGTATGGAGAGGGAGAGACGTTGTTAGACTAATAGTGACCATTCGTTGAGATTCAATAATCAAAGTTTGGAGGAAGCAAGCATTTGTTGGCAAAGAGCTTTGACATACATCAATTTTAGAGGAGTTCGGACTTTTAAAGGAGATATAGCTAGAGGGAATCATCTGAAAGGAATGCTAACTGAAATTTGAAAGCAATCCGCTGGAGGAATCCAACTGAAGAAATTCGGAAGGAGTTCGCTCTTGGAGGAATCCGACTGAAGGAGAAATTCGAAAGGAGTTTGGCTCCTGAAGAAGTCTGGAAGGAGTTCGGCTCCTGGATGAATCTGGCTAAAGAAAAATTTGGAAGGAGTTTGGCTCCTGTAGGCATTCGACTGAAGAAGAGATCCAGAAGAAGTTCTACTCTTGGAGGAGTCCAACTGAAGGAGAAGTCTGGAAGGAGTTCGGCTCCTGAAGAAATCCGACTAAAGAAGAAATCCGAAAGAAGTTTGGTCAAAGGAGAAGTCCGAAAGGAGTTTGGCTCTTAGAGAAATCTGATTGAAGAAGGAGTTTGGAAGGAGTTCGGCTCCTATAGAAATTCGACTGAAGGAGAAATCTAGGAGTTCGAAAGGAGTCAGCTCCTAGGGGAGTTCGATTGAGGGGGAAGTCTAGAAGGAGTTCAGCTCCTATAGAAATCCGACTGTATGAGAGATCCAAAAGGAGTTCGATTCTTGGCAGAACTTGACTAAAGGAGATAAATAGAAGGAGTTTGGCTCCTGAAGGAATTCGACTGAAGGAGTCCGGAAGGAGTTTGGCTTCTATAGAAATTCAACTGAAGGAGTCCGAAAGGAGTTTGGCTCCTAACGAAACTTGACTAAAGAAGAAAAATAGGAGTTCGGTGTCTGGAGGAATCCGACTGAAGGAGGAGTCGAGAAGGAGTTCGACTCCTATAGAAATCTGACTAAAGAAGAAATTTGGAAGGAGTTTGGCTTCTAAAGGAGTCCGACTAAAGAAGAGATCCAGAAAAAGTTTGGCTCCTAGAGGAGTCTGACTGAAGGAGTTCAACTCCTATAGAAATCTGATTGTAGAAGAGATTCAGAAGGAGTTCGGCTCCTGTAGGCATTCGACTAAAGGAAGAGTCCGAAAGGAGTTCGGATCCTGGCAGAGCTAGGCTAGGGCTCGACCACTGAGGAGTTCGGCTGGGGTCTGGCTGCTAGAGGAGAATTTTCGATCGAAGCTCTTCTATGATTACTGGTTGCATTAAGCTAAGCATTAGGCTGAATTTCAGTGGGAGCGGGGTTTATCTCCAACAGAAGCTTTAATGCACAAGATGAGTGGTTGGAGGGCATTAGCAATGAATGCTCCCTTCCTTCTCTTGAGAATGCCTTGATTGCATAGCTAGATGAGTGGTTGAACAGCAATGAGGCTCTTGAATGTTCACTGTTTGGTCTACATATAGATTTTTTAAAAGTTGTTGATATTTTTCACTTTCTTACTTTTATATCTTGAGTCCCCAGCCTTAATCTGACTTTAGAATTGTTCTAATCCAAGCTAGAAAGTCCAAAAATGGGTTTATAGCTGTTGGAACATCAGAAAAGCCCGCTTAGAGAGTGAAAATGGAATCTGGATTATTCTAAAAACTAGCCATTAGGGTTGTCAAAAACTTGGGAGTCGACTCCCCAGATCCTTAAGTCGACTTCAGGTGTAGGATGAAAATTCTAATCTTCTATATTTCTGTCTCATGCCAGTTCTGCGTGCCGAAGTTGGCTCCCAGATTTTATGAGTCGACTCTAGTTGCAGGGTGAAGTATATAACGTTCTATTCCTGGACTAACACCTTTACTGAGTTGGGAGTCGGCTCCTGCTTTTCATGAGTCAACCCCTGGTCGACTCCTGGCTATGCCAATTATTGAAACTTTGCTGGATTCAACTCTAAACTTTTCTTTTTTTCATTCTTGATCCAATACTCTCTGAAACACATCTGGCTTGATCTCTTTTGCTCTTCTTTCTTGGTTCTTTCAATCAAAAACATGGAGCTTCATTGAGATGGATTTCTGTCTTCTTGAACTTTATCTTAAACACTTCAACCAAAATATTAGTCTCCAAAATAGACTTAAATATTTTGTTATTCATCAAAATCATACCTGAGGTCAACACCTTGGCTTTGGTTCCTTGTTCCATCTTATGTTTCAGGTCTCTGAAGCACCAACCAAGCCCCTCAAGACTCTCAACACTTAGACCTCAAGCCTATGGAGGGCTAAACACCACCTCCATCCTAGGACAATTTCTATCTTAGCCTTAGGACTACATCTGTCCTAGTCTCCTTGGAGCCAACACCCTGGCTCCTCCCGTGGCCTCCTATGGCTTGGGAGCACCACACCATCTACATGAATTTGGGCTTTCTTTACATAGCTTTTTCCGCTACTCATTGGACCTGAGAACTCCAACCACTTCTTTGAAGTTCAAGGTCTCTTTCCTATATACTAGTGTAGTAATGAGACCATCATATAAAACTAAGAGCAAACACGATAAAAGGAGAGCTCTATTCTCCTCATCTATTTTCACATCAAGGCTCATAACATCTTAGCAAAGTTGATTGAATTTTTGGATGTGAGCAATCAAGTCTCCTCCCTTAGACATCCTCAAGCTATACAACTATTTCTTCAACCACAGCTTGTCTGTTATATTTTTGTCCATATATGTGTTCTCCAACTTCTTCCAAAGCCCCTTCAATGTGGTCTCCATGCTTATCTTAGGTAGGACTTCATCAGAAAGGTACATTCTAATTATACTAAAAGCTATTTCATCAGAAAGGTACATTCTAATTATACTAAAAGCTATCTCCTCTAACTCCTAGTCTTCAACACTGATCTTCTCAGGCCTTTTCCGAACCAAGACCTTGTAGATCCTATTCTGAAATAAAAGATCCATCATTCTTTGCTGCCAATGGCTGAAGTTCCCCTTACCATCAAAATTTTCAAAGTCTACCTTCATCTTGATGCCATCTCAAATAGATCTCCAAAAACAAACACCAACAAACAAAATAGTATTTTAGAAAAAAATCTGTTCAGCACCTTACCAAGATCCAGGCAAAACTTTGATCTTTCCTCTACCAAATCTAACTCCAAAGCTCTAATACTTGATGTTGGGATCTTTCCTTACTGTGTGGTGATCTTGGAACCAGCAACAAGGGTTCATAGAGATCTTTAATGGCAGATCTATTACCAAGAATAAAACAATCTGTAAGAAAATTCAACAATTATGTAGTCTAGTGAAAGAAATATGCCTACAAGCCAATCAAAATATGTATTTTGATGGATTATTCTTTTATCTTCTAGATTCATGTAATGATATTTTCAAATCAATAAAGGCATTTATATTTTATCATATGCTGTGTCTTAATTATTTTTTAAGATTATGATGATCCCTATAGATCAGGGCTATAGTATTAGGATTATAATGAAATCATACCTGTGAGACCTAAAATCTTAAAATCCTAATTTTAAATATTCCTGATCAATGGAACATTGAGTTGGAGATCAATGTTTCTGGAAAGACTGGCACATTCTATATATGCTCGATGGAGAGGGTGATTGATCTTACAATCACTTGTGTATGACACTAATATAAAGATGTGAGTGCTCATTAGAGAATGAGTTCGCTGAATTGATCCGATTTAAGAATATCTAATGGAGTCTTATCTACATATCAATAGATGATGGTTCTCATAGTGGGAGTTGTGCATGTAATCCTTTGTCCTGAGACTACCATAGAACCTTGTATGCATGAATCCATATTTTGATTCATACTCCTTCATGATTCGTTCATGTATGGGATGTTTTGGATATAATGGATTACATATGAAGGTTGTGAGTAGGTCAACATGAAATCGATCACTCCTAGTAAGAGAAGATTGCATCCTACTTGCTTCAATCAAATGATGATTCAAAAGACTTTGATGAAAGCATGATAAAAATTAGAAATAGTTTCTAATGTTTCATTAATCGATTCATCATCATATGATTAAGAGAAATATGAATATGATATTGGGTTTGACATATTTCTATATCTAGAGTCATATTCATGATGTAGGGTGATCGAAGGTTCTTGTTACACGATAACTTTCCACTAAAGGATATTTTTGAAATTATTATTTCAGATGGCTACTCTGATACCAATCTGTTGGGAACAATCCATGCTACTAGATGATTGTGGAAATAGCAACAAGGATCTAAGAAAAGGGATGGCCTTTCTGTTGAAATTCTAGCAAATGCTAGGGTGTGGAGAAAAGGGAGAGAATGGGAGAGAAAGAGAGATTTCAAGAAGAAAAGGCTTGTATTGACTCCGTGCTTAGTTTACAAAATTCAGTATAGAGTATATATACTTGGTCAAATAAGACCCAACCTAAAAAACTTTCCTAACTAGCCTAATGTGATGCACTCTTTGAGCCCATATACACCCATGTCTCCCATGCACACATCCATTGGACAAATCCTAGTCCAATCCATAGGTTAGCTCCCTTAGGATCTTACAAACCAAGGTCCTAAGTTTCTAGGATTAAATCCAATCCCAGGCTAGAATAGAAACTTTGGTCTGTTCTATTCACTACTTGAGTAGGCTCGGTCAGCAATCGGATCGGCTCGACGGTGATGTCTCTTGTGAGAGCCCGAATCACCACTCTCTATTCTACTGCTTGAGTCAGCTCTCTCAGGGTTCGAGCCAGCTCGACTTCTACTCGGATTGGCTTTGGCACAAATCGAGCTAGCTCTTTCAACATATCAATCAGATATGCTTTCTAAGCTTCTTCTCAAGCTAGCTCTCTTAGAATTCGGGCTGGCTCTTCTTCAGCTTGGGCTGGCACTTCTGTAGCTCGAACTGGCTCTTCTGACAGGATCCAAGCCAGCTCTTTTGAAGCATTTGCTGAAGCTTTTCAATGGTTGATTTCATTTGCTCATTTCTCTCTTTCCACCTACTTTCAAGGCTTGAGAGCACCATACTTGAGCTCACAATCTCCATCTTGGTGCTTTCAAGTCCTTGTGAACTTAGCTTTATCTTTCAACCCCATCAATACCATGCAATTATAAAAGTTATTCCTTAGAAGTACCTTTATGAGTACATCATCTGGATTTTTCTTGGTGTGAACCTTCACCAGCTCCACTTTACCATCCTCCACTAGCTCTTCGATTCTATGGTATCTAATATCAATGTGCTTGGTCCTTGCATGATACATAGAGTTCTGTGCAAGCAACATAGCACTCTAGTTGTCATAATGCATTCTGACTGCATCCTGTGAAAATTCCATCTCCAGTGACAAGCCCTTCAACCATAGAACTTCCTTCACTGCCTTCATGATGCTAATGTACTCTGCTTCAGTAGTGGACAAGGACGTAATTGACTGCAAGCAAGATCTCCGTGAGATTGGATCTCCATACAAGCTGAATACAAAATCTATAGTCAAACATCGAGTATCCGCATCTCTACCAAAATCGGCATCCATAATTTTCTCTATTAGCCCTTGAGCATCTTTAGACATGTTAGGATGTTTCTTAGCACCTTCTCGCTGACCATAGCAGATGCCGATCTCAACTGAACCTGCCAAGTATCTAAAGATATCCTTCAGTGCTCTTCAGTGCTCCTTTTTAGGCTGAGCCATAAACCTGCTCACCTGACTCACTGCATGGACTAAATTTAGCCAACAATATACCATAGAGTATATAATACTTCCCACACCAGAAGCATATGGAACCTTTTCCATCTTTTGAACCTCCATCTTAGTCTATGATGACATGATCTTAAAGAGTTTGACATGCCTAGCTAGTGGCAGCTCAACCGATTTGGCCTCTTTCATTCTAAATCTCTTCAAGACCTTCTTGATATATCCTCTTTGAGATAGATGCAGTAGCCTCTTGATTCTGTCTCTGAGAATTTTCATACCAAAGATCTTCTTTGTAGGCCCCAAGTCCTTTATCTCAAACTTTCGAGACAAAGCTTCTTTCAACTCCTGCACAACTTCCTTACTCTTGCATGCTATCAGTATATCATCTACATATAAGAGTAAGTATAACCAAGATCTATCTTTCAGAGACCTCTCATATACATACGGGTCATGATCGCACCTGGAAAGTCCAATGCTTCTCACATAAGTGTCAAACCTCTTGTACCACTGTCTAGCAGATTGTTTCAATCCATACAATAATCTTTTTAGTAAACAGACCTCTCTCTCTTACCCAAGCTCCCTGAAACCCTATGGCTACTCCATGTATATGTTCTCCTCCAAATTTCTATGGAGGAATGCTATCTTAACGTCCATTTGCTCCAGCTCAAAGTCATGAGCAGCAACTATGCTCAATAGCATCCTGATGGACGTATGTCTGATAATCAAAGAGAAGACTTCTGAGTAATAAATCCCTTCTCTCTGTGAGTATCCTTTTGCTACCAGCCTAGCCTTGTACCTCACTCCACCTTGCTCTGAAGGTGTCTCTTTTCTAGTGAAAATCTATTTGGAGCCAATGGATCGAGCATCATCTAGTAGATCTACCAACTGTCATGTCTGATTCTTCTTGAGAGATTCTATCTCCTCCATCATGGCCTGCATCCATGACTCTTGATCCAAACTTTCCATGGCCTTCTCAAAACTCTCTGGATCTTCATTGATAGTGATGAGAGCATAGAAAATAGTCCCATCAATGGCACATCGCATAGGTTTGCGGATAGTGCACTTTAGCTTATGCAATGCCACTCCCCTTGTGGTATCCTGCAAGTCTGCTGCCTATGTCTATCTCTGCACTTCTTCCAAGACCCATCGCTCTCCATGCTGGTCTTCCATAGGTGTATCACCATGCCTGCCTAACTCCACCTCAAACTAAATACGATCCAAGGTTGATGTTGAGGGCAAATCACCTATATCTAAGAGCTTTTTCATACTATCCTGTGTTGTCTTTACAACTCCATCTATACTTCCTGACTTCAAGATGATGCTCTTCTTATCAAATATCATATTTCAACATACCTCTGAGAATATGAATTCCATGACAAGAAACTCTTCACACCTTATGAAAATATGATGAATATCATTTTCTATGACTTTGGATCTAACTTGCTTCTATCAGCTTCTTCTACCAAAGCATATACAGGATAGCTGAACACCTTTAAGTGGCCAAGCTCTACCTTCTTTTCACTCCAGAAAGCCTCTGAAAGTCCTTCGTTCAATTTTCTATGAAAAGATATGTTAACAAGAAGACATGCATAAATAAAAGCATCACTCCAAAATGATTTGGGCAGTGATGCCTGTAGCCTCAAGCTTCTGGTCTTCTCTGTCAGTGTCTGATTCATCCTCTCCACAATACCATTCTACTGAGGAGTCATCTTCACTATGTAATGGCATTTTATTCTATTTTTCTCACAGTATCTTCTAAATGCTAGGCTGGTGTATTCTCCTCCATTATCAGACCTCAAACACTTCACTGGCTGCCTTATCTCCTTCTCCACCTTAGCTCTCTAAATTTTAAATCAAGCAAAAATATCTAATTTTTTTCTAATCAGATAGACCCATATCTTTTTAAAAAAATTATCTATAAAGATGATAAAATATCTCGCTCTATCTCGAGATATAATAGGTGCCGATCTCCACACATCTAGGTGAACAAGCTCCAAAACAGCTTTACTCTGCTTGAAACTACTGGCAAATATAACTCTGTATTGTTTGCCATAGATACAATGCTTACATAGATCATGTCTTTTCTTTTTGACTACTAGAATCAAACCTCTCCTACTCAACTTTGTGAAACTTCTATCACTTAAGTGATCCATACGATAGTGCCATAGCTTGTGGGCTAGCTGCTCCTATGCTACTATAGACATCTCATCATTGAACGTGACCAACTTCAAAGCATTCTGCTATCGTGAATTGCTCTAATGGGATATAGGTATAAATATTTCTTAGATCTAAGATCACCACAGTGGCTTACAAGCAACTCATTATGCTTTGATATCGGACTAACTGAATTTTTAATTCAGTAATAAAAGATTTCTAGGTAGAGTCAAATACTCACAAAGTCGATGAACGATCAAGATGGGATTGACCACTCTAAGAGTTGGAGAAGAATGCATCACTATATTTCAATATAGCAAAATCTTGGCTAGAGTAATCCATAAGATAGATTTGATATTTTGAAATACAATGTAGATGACCTAATCAAGATTGATAGTTAAATTCTAAGGTGTCCTACGAGCATTTTTGTCAAAGAGATAAATCATATGGATACTATATCCACATGGATTCTAAGGATCTATTCTACACATTCGACCTATCCGACCATTGGGTACCATTATTAGATGGTCACTCGGATTGGTACAAAAATTTATTTTTATGCTACCAACTTAGGTTTGAACCTATGAGGTCACACACATAGGATTTCTCGATCTGATCGAATGATTGATCGATAATTAAGAATCATTCTTAGGTCACACAATAAATACGATTGATGTTTGACCTAGTGTAAGTGTTGCAGGAGGATTAATTAGCAATTGGATGTTAGATGTGGGTCCTAGAAGCCAGATTGGCTGTCCCTTATAATACACTTTTAAGGATAATTTTATAATTTTGACTATAAATTAATAAATAGATTATTTTTTTATCATAGTGTGTATTTAAAAATGTCTGCGATACATCCTTTGAGTTAATAGTAATGACAATTCATATTTGTAAGAGTTAAAAATTTAAGACATGAATTTTCATAATTAACTCATAAACTGCTTCCGACTGTAGAATTATCATGAGGATGGTGATCGATCCAGAAGGTTGGTGTACGATCGCTTTCTTAGGATAGATGTATCTTGAGTCAATGGTATGAAGACAGCGAAGTGAGAGTACAGATACTTGTTAGAGAACGAGGGCATTGAGCATGACCATCTTGAGTAGTTTTAAGAAAGCCTATCTTCTTATCGATGACTGATTCGATGCTGCAGTGGTGTGTATGGTTCTTTGACTTGAGGTGCATCAGCAGTTTACCTTGAGGGTGTTATAGTTTGACTACATCATAACTCGATCTCCTAGTCATTCGAAACCTTAAGGTATATGTTGGCTATAGCTTGTTCATTGTAGGAATTGGGTTGCACCAATAAGGAGATCTATCTATCTCGGTAGATGAGAAGTGACCCTATAATAATCATGAGATTGAGTCCTTAAGCCCATGGCCATGGCAGAGTGAAGATGATAGAAAGAGTTTCTATTAGGATTTCACATTGGATGATTAATTCATATGATGGACATTGGGTTTGACGAGTTCACCTTAACCCTAATTCGGTCAAGGCTCAAGATAGAAAAACCCAATCACATAAGTAACTGCACTAAGAGGTTTACTTTTAGTATTGATAGGTTGCCACCATATACTGCTAGGTGTCACTAGTGGATTTTGGAAGCAATTAGAATGATTTTGATGATCAATCATTCTAATTGTATGAATCAGAAAAGTTCTGATCCATCGAAAGGTATTTCGATGATATCGATGATGGAGATCATGATATATCTCATTATTATATAGAATTGAACTAACTGGATCACACAAACAAGGGTTTGGGCTTAGATGTCATCAATTGAACTAACCAAGATCGATTGATTTGGATTAAATCGAATCAGGTTTAAGGTAATTATGCTAGCACACGATTAAGCCTAATTTTTTCCTTCTAAAATTTTTCTAATTCATCGCAACCCAGTCAAATTTGATTTGACTCATTCTTGTATTTTGAATGAATTTATTTTTATCTAATTGAAATAAGATCAGGTCAGATTAATTATAGAAATTAAATCCAATCATAGTCAAATTGGATTAGGGTCAAAAGTTGACCTATTTGAGAAAATTGAGGATCACCTTCGATGCTTTTAGAAAATTATTTAGAAATTATTTTAATCTAATTTTTGGATATGTTATAGAGCATGAATTATACATTAGGTGTACCAAATTTTTTAATTTTTGGAGATGTCTAGATTAAGTTACGATAGAGTTTGATTCGGATCAAACTCTTAAGGGAAGAGTCCTAGGCATAGTGGACTCTTCCTTATCTACTCATGCCGCCACCTTCTAGATTGATTTTTGACATCAAAATCAGATGGAATCTAGGGATTTTCATTGAGATCAGGTCCAAGAGTTTCAATGGTTGAAAAAGAGAGGATTTTGGTCAAAGAGGGACTTTAACTTGGTGCTATGCTTTTGTATAAGAAACTTTGCTCCAAGGCTCTTCACATAGAAATATTTTTCATACCCGAAGGCTATCATTCCAAATATCTCACACACCCTTTGTTCTTTCTCTCCCTCTCTTCTACATGCCTAAAATGTTAGGCATAAATCTGAGAAGAAGAACCAATCAAATTTGTGAAGAGTTCAGCATCTATGCGATGGTGTTCGTGAGACGGACACACTGCCTTCAGATATTTTTTGAAGAACTTTTAGATCAGATTCAGATCTAATCTTTGGAGATAAGATTTGTGAGGAGAAGACATTCAGATCCTTCCTGAGTGGATATAGGTAGATGCCAGGCGCATGCATGGCTCCTTTCAAAATCTCAGAAAATATCAGGATCATCATAAGATAATTAGATTACCCAAACAAGGTATGAAATTAAATCTGACTTAATTTTTATTTTAATTTTTAATATTAGATCAACATGATTAGATTTGAGAACTCTTAGATCTAATCAAATTATTTAGAAATTTTTTTAAAAAATTCATCTCATATCTGATCAGATCTGCATGATCTTACAGCAAAAAATATGGTTTTTTCTTCATTGGATTGCTAATTGACTTAATTTGATAAAGCCAGAGGATTGAGATTAAGTTAATTAAATATAATTTAATTAAATTTAGTTTAGACTTAATTGAAATAAGTCTAATTGGTTTATTGGATGAGCCAATTGTAAGAAAAAACTAGTCCTAGTTCAATTAGGACTTGTTTAAACCCAATCTCTAATTTGATTAGAAATTAAGTCAAAATTAAATCTAATTTAATTTAATTTAATAAGGTTATTAGTTGGACTAAATATATTCTAATTAGATTAGATTTATTTTTATTTAATTTGGTTAAAAGATCATATTAGACCAAGTCAAAATAGGAATCCTAGTATGACTAGGATTCCCTCTCCCTGTGCCATATATCCCAACACCCCCACCCTACTATCTAGGAGGTTTTGCATGGAAATTCTCCATGCCCCAGGCCCTTCATGTGCACCCCATCTCTCCCTCTCTTTCTTACCTGGTAGTTTGTTGTGGACCAAGTCAAACAAGGTAATTGGTTTAGATTTCAGATTCTATGAGATAGAGTTTTGAGAAACCAAAACTCCTTCCCATGCTTGTCATCAACCCTTATTGATTTTCTCTGATTTTTATGGTGGAAATAAGGAATTTTTATGCACCCTTAGCTGATGGTCCACGACTGAAAAGAAGGAGGGGGTGCCCAAGTGTTGGGCACCCCAACTACTACCTTATTTGACCACCCCTTGTCTAGGTATTTGACCTAGATAAGTATTGGTCTATAACTATATATATGAAGAGTCTTTAGACCTGATTTTTTGTGAGCTTTCAGATCTGAGAGAGGGCATTTGGGGCATGGGAAAATCTAGGAGATAAAGGTTTGGGACGTGAGACTTCGTAGAGACACAATCTCTTGTGTCTTGGAGAGAGAAACAAGGAAGAAGAGGAGACTTCTTCCAGGGTTTTTTCTCTAGATTTCTTCCATCATTTTTTTGTGAGTTTTGAGAGGTGTCTTAGATTCACAAGTCTTCTTCCTTCTAAAAGTTGGAGAGTCCAAGTTTCGAAGTAAAAAGATCCAGATCAATCATTAAAGAAAGATCAATACAGTACTAGCATACTGTGCTAATTTTCAGCCATTGAATTTTTGATTAATAATTGAGGGCTCGTGTGGACATCCTATAGAGGTTGGACACATGTATGACTTGGAGCATCAACCTCAACCCAAGATTAGCAAGTTAGAAAGTCTAATTTGCAAAGGTAATCTTACATATCTAGATTTGGTCTAGAGTATTTCTATTGTTGATATGATCAACTTGATATTTTCTAGTATTTTTAATTTTTAATTTAACAGCATGCATAAATCATGTAATAGAATCTTAGATTTGAAATTTTTTTATATATTTATAAATTAATTTAATTAATTTATAAATTCATGTAATAGAATATTAGATTTCTTTAATTGGTATCGGAGCCAGATTTCTTTATTACATGATTTATGATGCATGTTTAGATTATATTTTAGATTAGATTTAATTTATAATCTAATTATTAATCTAAAATAAAAAAATTAGATCACATGAACTGATTATAAAGTTGTCCTGCTGTAAGGGGTAACCCTTATAGTGGAAAGGGTGTCCTAGTTTGTGTGGATCTAATATAAATCATAAATTTTTTAGATGGAATCTAGATTTATTTATGATTTGTTAGATTTAAAAGATATTTTAAATCTAAAAATAAATATTTTAAATTATACGGACTGATTATAAGGTTGACCTGCTATAAGGTTTATCCCTTATAGTGGAGAGGTTATCCTAGTACGTGTTGATCTAAAATCCTAATCATAAAATTTTAGATTAGATCTAAAAAAAATTATGATCTAATTAAAAATATTTTATCCAATTTTTATCATCATAAATGTATTAGATTTGATCTAAGATAATTTATGATTGATTGAAATTGAAACGGTTTCAATTATATGAACAAGTTTGGATTAAATCTAAAGTAGTTTCATATTTATTTTATTTTTATATTGATTATGATTCAAACATGCAACTAGTTTGTAGAACCATATTGTAAAAATATTTTATAAATATAAAAATTATTTTTAAAATGTCGAACTCCAACCCTTAGCCCAAAACTTAATTAAGAATTAAGAGTTATTTTGATTAGGAACTAGGATTGTGAATTGAAGATCCTAAGACACATCATAACACGATGGGTTAATGGGTTAGTGAGAATTAGATCTATTAATTGGATTAGACCAAAGGTTAGATTAAAGAATAGACTTAATTAGAGAATTGACTAAATCTAATCAATAATTGTCTTAGATTAGATCAAGAATTCTCTAAATCAATTATAATAGTTATAGTTGGTCAAGTCCATATCTTTAACGAGTACCAAGATGGACTTAATTCTTAGCTAGTATGAACCATTAGGTTGATCCAATCGAAACTAATTAGCCGATTGGTGTCTAAGGTAAGTTTGGCAATCCAGATCAGTGGTTTTTGATTGGCAGCCCGCTTACCTGGCCATTTCTGATTGTGTCTAAAGCTCTTAACTCACCATATATAAATCTCTTTCAACTAGAAACTACCCTCATAAAAGCTCTCTTAGAATTCCAAAGAAACCCTGAAAAGCTACAAGATGCTCTGTCCTCACAACCTCCTCACCAAATGCTATGCACCTATTACTTCTCTCTCTCATGGGCTACACGTACTCGATGCTCTGCCAAGCTCCTCTTGGTGGCTGCCTAAGCCTCTCTAAGTGCCTCTCATGCCACACATGCCACCCTACTGCTCCACAACACCTCAACCCTTTAAATAGGATAAGAATCTTCTTCTCACTATTTCATAGGAGTCTTAACAGGGCTCTTTCTTTTTATATGAGTCGAACGTGACTTTGATGGAGTCTTGAAATATTTTTCAATCTTTAGATCATGACAGCAACCCTCCATAGCTGCTGAATTCTATGATCCATGTGCAACTCTCTAGACCCTTTGGATTAATCACAATTTGAGTCCAAACAGAAAATCCCATCCTGTTCTATTCATTTCCATCAAGCCGGCTCTATCAGGGGTTGAGCTGGCTTGACTGCATCTCGTTCGAACTCCTACTTTCTATCTACCTGAGAGGGTCGGCTCGGCAATGGTTCGAGCCAACTCAATCCCATATCTGAGCCAGCTCAACTGCTTGCTAATACTGATTCTCTTCTACCATCGATCGAATTTGAGACATCAAATTTTAACAATCTCCATCTCAACTCGACATTCGGCCTCCACCTGACTTTGAGAGCTTGTGATCCATCTCATCCCCATGTCCTGGGACATGCCTATTAATCATGGATGGGCAAATGTTAGAGTCGAGCTAGGTTGCTCGATCCCACCTCCATCATGGGCTATATCCACTCTGACCAAAGACTTGCTCGGAGAAGTCTCCATGGCAATAGGAACTTTACTCTACGACATCGCCTCTCGTCCTCTTGAGTCTCCCATCTTATGCTCGATCCATCTCTACTTGGAGCTCCATCTTGCACTGGACTCCCTGCCAGATAGTAATGTCCTCTCGTCTTCTTCTTTCCCTCCAATATCATCCTATCGCTATACATGACCTACAAGATTCCATCACCAGCTATCCAACTACAGCCATTTGAATTCAATCTACTCAGTGAGATAAGATTCCACTTGAAATCACGTATGTATCAAGCCTCTCGCAATCTTCTCACTATACCATCATGTGTCCTCCAACTGACCGTCCTGATGCTTCTGATCTCACAGCTCGATCCATCTGATAGATAAACAATGCCCTCACTCTCTCTAGCAAGTCAAACTACTCCTCTTTGCAATAAACATGATATGTGCATGTAGAATCTAAAATCCACTATTGAAAAAAATAGATACCTCATCAGATATCTTCAGGACATCATCCTCTAACTCATTGCTTGCCATCACTACAGTAGCCCTCATCCGATCCTTGAGTTATGAAAAATCCTTGACTTAATGCCCTAACTCATCATACCTATAGCATCTAATCTTACTAGGATCCCTCATCTTGGACCTAGATTATCTTCCTTACGATCCTCTGCCGCTCTATCTACTGCCTCCTGCCTCCTGCTCCTCCAAAAATTGCTAATGCTGAGCTGCCATCTAAGCTTGAAGCTGGGTTCTTCCTCTTGAGAACCTTATTCTGGACTATCACTGCAATGACCTCATCCATCTTGATGGTGCTCTTTTTGACTAGAAGAGTAGTCACCAAGGACTCATACGAAGGGGAAAGCAATGCTGACAAGACCAACATCCTGGTCTTCTCCTTAACTTTTTCGCCAATGTTATGAAGCTTGGTGAGAATCTTTTGGAAGTTGGATAAATGCTCCCATAGGCTCTGGCCTTCATTCATCCACTACTGGTAGAACTACCTCCAAAAAAATAGTATATTGATGAGTGACTTCACTATGTACAACTCGAGCTTCGACCACAATACTATCAGAAAAGTCTTGCGAAGTACATGGATCACTACATCATTCGCTAAGTACAAGTGGATCATGCTCACCGCCTACATCTGGATCCGCTTTCAATCCTTCACCTCTATGATAGCTGGCATCTCGTCGTTTAAGAGAGTATCGATCAACCCATGTTGGAAGAGGACATCCTTTACCCTTACTTGCTACAAGGAGAAATTGCCCTTTCGATCAAACCTATTGATCTCCATCTTGATTGTGCTTGTCTTCTCCATATTCTTCAATCTCTATCCACTACTGCAATCTGTGCTCTAGTACTATCTGGCTCTGATACCAATCTATTGGGGTATCAGCTACTCTGATATCACTTGTTAAGAATCTAGTACCGATGAATTACAATAGAAAGAAGGAAGAAATAAAATAAAAAAATAATCAAGTACGTGGATCAGCCCAAATGCTCGCCTCCATGGGGCATGCAAAGCTCCACTATGAAAGAAAAAAATAGGTACAAGAAGAGAACACCCACTCTCAACTCATAGTATATAAATCTCTTTTAACTAGAAGCTATCCTTATAAAAGCTCTCTTAGAATCCCAAGGAGATCCGCAGAAGCTACAAGATGCTCTATCCTCATAGCCTTCTCGCCAGATGCTATGCACCTATTGCTTCTCTCTCTCACGGGATGCACGTACTCGACGCTCTGCCAAGCTTCTCTCGATGGCTACTTGAGCCTCTCTACATGCCTCTCATGCCACATGTGCCACCTTACTGCTCCACAGTACCTCAGTCTATTAAATAGGATGAGAATCCTCTTCTCAATAATTCACTGGAGTCCTAATAGAGCTCTTTCTCTTAATATGAGTCGAACATGACTTTGATGGAGTCTTAGAATGTTTTTCAACCTTCAGATCATGACCATAACCCTCCATGGCCGATGGATCCTATGGTCCATGTGTAACTCCCATAGATCCTTTAGATTAATTATAATCTAAGTCTAAATAGAAAACCCCATCCTATTATGTTCGTTTCGTCGAGCCAGCTCTATCAGAGGTCGAGCTAGCTTGACTGCATCTTGTCCGAACTTTTGCTTTCTGTTTGCCTGAGAGGGTCGGTTCGACTATGGTTCGAGCTGGCTCGATCTCAGGCCGAGCTGGCTCGACCCTATATTCGAGCTAGCTTGACTACTTGCTGATATTGATTCTCTTCTACTATAGATCAAATTCGAGACGTCAAATTCTAACAAGATCATCTCAGTGGCTTGCAAGCAACTCGCTATGCTTTGGTACTAGACTAACTGAATTTCTAATTTAGTAACAAAAGGCTTTTGGGCATAGTCAAGTACTTACGAAGTCGATGTATGATCAAGATGGAATTGACTACTCCAAGAGTTGGAGAAGAATGCATCACTGTATTTCAATATAGCAAAACTTTGGCTAGGATAATTCATGAGATCAGTTTGATATTTTAAAATACAATGTGGATGACCTAATTGAGGTTGACAGTTAAACTTTAAGGCATCCTACAAGCATTTAGGTCAAGGAGATGAATTATATGAAAACTATATCTACATGGGTTCTAAGGATGTTGTTCACACATTTGACCTATCCGACCATTGGGTAGCATTGCTAGATGGTCACTTTGATTGGCATAGAAATTGGTTCCTATGCTATCGGCTTAGGTTCAAACCTATAGGATCACACACATAAGAATTCTCAGTCTGATCGGATGGTTGATCGATGATTAAGAATCATTCTAGGGTTAAATGATTAATACAATTGATGTTTAACCTAGTGTAAGTATTATAAGAGGGTCAATTAGCAATTCAATTGCTAATTAACTTAATTTGACTAAGTCAAAAGATTGAGATTAAGTCTAATTAAATATAATTTAATTAGATTTTATTTGAACTTGATTGGATCAAGTTCAATTGATTTATTGGATAAGCTAATTGCAAGGAAGAATGAGTCCTAGTTCAATTAGGACTTATGTCAAACCAATCTCTAATTTGATTAAAAATTAAATCTAATTTAAATTTAATTTAATCTAATTTAATTAGGTTATGAATTAGACTAAGACCTATTCTAATTGGATTCAGTTATTTTTGGTTTAATTTGGTTTGAGAAACCATATTTGACCAAGTAAAATTTGGAATCCTAGTAAGACTAGGATTCCTCTCCTTACACCACCTATATCCCATGCCCCTTCTCTTGGTTTTGTGTGTGGAGTCCGGTCTCTCCCAGGCCTTCTAATGCACGCCCCTCTTTCCTTTTCTTTCCTATATGGAATTTAGTTATGGATCAGTTCATATGATCTAATATTTAAATCTAATTTATAACCTAACAAACCCAAAATTCTTCCCTTTTGTGCTGCCCACACTATAATATTTTCTCTAGGATTTCTGATGGAATAGAGGAGGTTTTGTGTGCCATTTACTACTGATCCATGCCTAAAAGATTTGAGGGGGTGCCCAACACTATCCAAGTGTTGGGCGCCCTATATGTTGCCTTAATAGGACATACCTTGTCCCATATGTTGCCTTAATAGGACATCCCTTGTCTAGGTATTTGACCTAAACAAGGACTCCTTCATATCCCTCTATTTAAGAAAAATTTTGGCCTGATTTATTTAGTTATTCCAGACATTAGAGAGAGGGTTTTGGGCATGAAGAACCTAGGAGAAAAACCCTTTGGGTGTGGGAATTGTAAAGACACCAATCAAGGTATCTTGGTGATAGGACAAAGAAGAAGAAAAGGGTCTTCTTCTGGGGTTGTTTTCTTCTCCCCTTTTCCTCCTTAGAGATTTTTTTTAAGAGGTGTCTCAGGTTAGAAATCTTTTTTCTTCCTTATAAAAAAATTGAAGAGTCCAAATCTTGAAGAAGAAAGATCCAGATCAACCATCAAACAAGGATAAGCATAGTACTAGCATACTGTGCTGCTTTTCGGGCATTAAACTTTTGATCAGAGATCGAGGACTCGTGTAGACATTCTGTAGAGGCCAGATGCATGTGCATCTTAGAGCATCAACCTCAACCCTAGATCAGTAAGTTAGAAAGTCTAACTTGCAAAGATAATAAAGATTTGATTCCCTATTACATACCTGTAGTAGATCTAGTGTAGATCTATATTGATATGATCAATATATTCTCTTCTGATGATTTTTTAATTTTTGATTTAATTACATGCTATAATCATATAATAGGATCCTAGATCTAGGATCTTTTCAAATATTTTATGAATTAATTTGATTAATTTCTATCTTTCGCTGCTTAGATCTAAAAAAGTTTTAAGATCTAACCCTGCAATCCTAGATCTGGTTTCCTAAATTGGTATCAAAGCTATGGTTCTTTATTACATGATTAGTGATGCTAGTTTAGATTATTTTTAGATTAGATCTAATTTATAATCTAATATTTAAATCTAACACTATAATATTTTTAACACTAAAGTTAAAAATTAGATCATATGAACTGATGTAAGGTTATCTTGCTGTAAGGTTCACCCCTTATAGTGGAGAGGTTATTCTAGTTCGTGTAGATCTGTTACTAATCATAAATTTATTTGATGTGATCTAATTTTTATTTATAACTTATTTAATTTAAAAGATATTTAAATCTAAAAATAAATATTTTAAATTGCACAAACTAATTATAAGCTTATCCTGCTGTAAGGTTTATCCCTTATAGTGGAGAGGTTGTCCTAATACGTACTGATCTAAAACATTGATCATAAAATTTTAGATTAGATCTAAAAAATTTTATGATCTAATTAAAAATATTTTAATCTAATTTTTAATTATTATAAATATATTATATTTGATCTAAGATAATTTATGATTGATTGAATTTGAAATGGTTTCAATTACATGAATCTATTTAGATTAAATCTAAAATAGTTTCATGTTAATTTTATTTGCATATTGATTATGAATCAAACATGCAACTTGGTTGGTAGAACCATGTTGCAAAAATATTTTACAAATATGAAAATCATTTTTGAAAAGCCAAACTCCAACCCTCAGCCCAAAACTTAATTAAGAATTAAAAAATTATTTTGATTAGGATCTAGGATTATGAATTGAAGATCCTAAGATACAAATCATAACATATTGGGTTAATGGGTTACTGAAAATTAGGTCCATTAATTGAGTTAGACCTAAGGTTAGATTAAAAAAAAAACTTAATTAGAGAATTGATTAAATCTAATTAATAGTTGTCTTAGATTAGGTCAAGGATTCTCTAGATCAATTATAATTGTTGTAGTTGGTCAAGTCCATGTCTTTAACGAGAATTAAGATGGACTTGATTCTTGGCTACACGGTCTAGCATGAACTGTTAGGTTGATCTAATCAAGACTAATTAACTAGTTAGTGTCTAAGGTAAGTCTGGCATTCCAGACTGAGGGTTTTGAATTGACAGCCCGCTTACCTAGCTATTTTTTATGGTGTTTAAGACAAGCTTTGGCAAACCCTCCCACCAATCTCACTTACCAGCGTTCTTACTAAAATTATAGTTTGATCAGATCACTTGGCAATTCTAGCTGACCCATGTCAGCAAAGTAAATCAGTGTGACTAATTTAGGTGCTCCTAGACTAGCCTATAAATGGTCTCCCTTAATCTAACTTAGTGAAGCCAATGAAAGGATCATAACAAACTGGTTCATCTGACCTTTTTCTTCTTTAAATAAAATCAATTAAATTCTCTAAAATTATTAGATCCCTAAAAATAAAATAATTATGATGATAATTAGATCATAGCCTCCCATTAAGTGGGTGATAATGGATCCATTAGTTGGATAATCATTGGAGGCCCAAAGGCCTGGTGCTTATCGACTAGTAGAATTATCATTCATAATATGTCTTCTTGGCCGCATCTTTCTAAATGGTGGTTAGGTTGATCAATCAAAGTTGGACTTAATCATTCATTGGTTAGATGGATCAAGTATAGTCATGTTAATGGTTAGACCTAATCGAACCTTTTCAATGGAGGCCAAAGCCTACTGATTAGGAACTAGAGTAAAATTAAATTACTAGAAATTATTTAGAGAAATAATTGATTATGAACCTACCCTTATATATACATGGGTTGACCAACCAAAGTTGGGCTTATATGCAGTCTATATGGATTCTAGTACCCACTAAGAAATTAGGATAATTCCTCAAATTGAAGGTAGAGACTATTAATTTAAATAAAATAATGAGAGAACCTTTTGATTAAAGTCCAAATCATTAGGTTTAATGAATCAATTACTAATTAGATTTTGATTTTTCTTGGTGCAGATATGGCCACTTTTCTTTCGCTCCGATTGTTGTTAGACAATGATAAGCTAATGGGACCCAACTTCGATAACTGGTGCAGTAAGTTGAAAATTATCCTGGAGCATGAACGAATCTTGTACATGTTGATAGATCAAGCACCTAAGGAGCCAGCTGCAAATGTATATGGGTCAATCAGAGATACTTATCAGAAGTGGCTCAGTGATCGAACCATGGTGCACTGTATTATGCTGATAGCTATGAGCGATGTGTTCAGTCATAGGTTTGAGATAGCTCAGCCAAAAGATATGCTTCAAGTATTGGAGGATTCTTTTGGCACACCCATTGATGTTGAGAGGCACAAGACTAGTTGTGCCATCTTCAATGCCAGGATGAGGGATGGAGTTTCAGTCATTGAACATGTACTGTACATGATCGAGCTGATAGAGCATTTGAGCAAGCTCGACTTTTCCTTGCATGAGCAATTGGGGAAAGATGCAATACTGAATTCGCTGCCCAAGTCTTATCTCCCATTTCTCACACATTATAGAATAACAAAGCCTGAAGTTAACTACCATGGATTACTAGGATTACTTCAGAACTTTGAGAAGGATCACCAGCTACATAAGGAGTCAGTGAACTTAGTAGGAAGTTCATCTTCTGGTTCTCGACCCTTTAAGAAAGAAAAGAAGAACAAGAAAAAAAAATTCAAAAAGATGCAAGTTCAGGCTGGGACATCTGTGCAGGGCCAAACCAGGAAGATAAAGCTCGATAAGAATCAAGCTGAATGCTTCTTTTGCAAGAAGCGGGGGTATTAAAAGAGAAACTATCATCAGTACATTGCCTCCCTGGATCCAAACAGGTAGAAGCAAGCTATTGCTGGACAAGATATTTATATGATAACTCCTTGCAATTTCTTTACTTATGATATTACAAACTAGGCATTGGATACTGGCAGTCCTTACCATATTTGCAATTTGTTATAGAAGTTGCAGGTCAATAGAAGATTCGAGCAAGGCGAGAGGTTCCTAAATGTTGGAGATGGAAGACTAGTTGCAGTTCTAAAATTAGGAATCTTAAAACTTATATTTTAGTTCCATACTATTGTTCTTAATGATTATCATTTTTGTCCTAGTTTCTTTTTGAATATCATTTCTATAGGCCTTTTGGTCAAAGATAATTATAAAATTTTAATAAAAAAATAATTTTATAATATCATTATGAATGGTGTTACTGTTTTCTCTAAATATTTGAACAATAATGTGTACATGCTATCACAACCTGTTAATGTAGTCAATTGAACTGGCAAGCACCCTAGATTAGATAGTATGCCTGATATCTACTTATGGCATTGTAGGCTAGGTCACACAAACAAAAACATGATAAACGGTTGACTCAAGAGGAAATCCTTGAAGTTAGTGATTGTGAATCACATCCAACCTGTGAATCTTATCTTCTTGGAAAAATAACCATTCACCTTTTACTGAAAAAGATGAGAGAGCCACTAAGCTCTTAGGTCTAGTATATACTAATGTATGTGGACCAATGAGCATAGGTGCCAAAGGTGGATATTTCTAGTTTATCACTTTCACGGATGATCTATCCAGATATGGATATATCTATTTGATGAAACACAAGTTGGATTCATTTGAAATGTCTAAATGATGCTGAAGTGAAGTAGAAAAATAAACTAAGAAGAGTATTAAAACTTTTCGATCTGATCGAGGAGCGGAATACCTTTCTGGTGAGTTTCTCACATATCTAGAAGAGAATGAGATTCTCTCCCAATAGACTTTTCTAGGAACATCATAGCATAATGGTGTGTCTAAAAGGAGGAATCAAACTCTGATAGATATGGTCCAATCCATGATGAATTTTTTCAGCTTGTCGATATCCTTTTAGGGATATGCACTCGAATCAGCTTGCTATCTGTTAAATAGGGTTCCAAGTAAGTCTATAATTAAAACTCCATATGAGATATGGACAGGACATAAGCCAGCACTTTTACACCTTAAGATCTGGGGGTACCTAGCTTATGTGAAGCGACTAATTACAGAAAAACTTAGACCTAGGTCTAATAAGTGCACATTTATAGAGTATCCAAAAGAGATCAAAGGATATATTTTCTACCATACTAATGAACAAAAGGTGTTCGTCAACCTTAAGACAATCTTTTTAGAAAAGATGTTCCTTGGTGAAGGAACCGTTACCTCTAAGGTTGAACTTGATAAAGTTCAATAGATAGAAAAACTAACAACTATGGCTGAACCTGAATTGGATTTGATTAGATCAAATCCAGAACCCAATGTTCCTCCACCATTAAGGCAATCTAGTAGAGTACTGCATCAACCAAATAGATACTATAGTATCTATTGGGATAAACTATCCTCTCTCGGACCAGTGTGGCTGCTGGTGATTAGCCAAGCAATAAGGAATAATCTCCTAGGATCAATGCGGAAGCAAAATAATGGATTCAAGAGAAAAAAAGAGAAAGAGAGCACACAAGTTTTTCGAGAGAAAAGAGCTTTATTCAATGAATTCAGCATCATATACAATCTTGACCTATTTTCAGTATTTATACTTTATAAAAAGGTCAAGCCCCAAGCTCATAGAAAAACTTTCCAAAATCCAAACATCCCACATACACAAAATAAATCTGCAAAAACTAAGCCGACCTAGTTTCAGACTAAGCTGGCTAACCTACGACTAAGTCAGCTCAGTCTGAGATCGAGCCGATCTAGTTGTGTACCATGCCAATAGTCCAAAAATATTGCTTTCTATCTGAATTTTTCTCTAAGACATAGCTGACCCAGTCCTGTACTAAGCTGGCCCATATTCCAACTTAGCTGGCTCAGTCTTAGGATGAGCCGGCCTAGTTTCTGAACTTTGCTATCCGGGCTAATTTTTCTTCCGACTTGCTTCCATCTTTCCATGACCTATCTTCTCATGTTCCTAAGACTTAGGAGCGCCACTTTTGAGCTCACATTCTCCATCTTGGAGCTTCCAAGTTCTTGTGAACTCATCTCTTCTCAGCAAACCCATCCTTGCCACACACATCTAAAGGCTGTCTCTAGGGAGTATCTTCATGAGTACATCAGACTGATTCTCCTTGGTATGGACCTTCATCAGTTCCACTTCACCTTCCTCCACCAGCTCTCTGATCCTATGGTACCTCACGTCTATATGCTTTGTGCGTGCATGATAGACTGGGTTCCATGCCAACAGCAGAGGACTCTAACTATCACTGAACAACTACTCCACCTCCAACTCAACAATCAGCCTCCTAAGCCAAAGGGCTTCCTTTACAGCCTTAGTTATTCCAATATACTCGACCTCTGTGGTAGACAAGATCGTAATTGACTGAAGGGTTAATCTCCAAGACACCGATCCACCATACATGTAGAAGATGTATCCAGTAGTAGACCTCCTTGTATCAGGATCTTCTACATAATTTGCATCTACAAATTATTCCAGAGGACTCGAACCTCCATCTTCAAATCCTCCTGGCTATCCACCAAACTTCAAATCATAATTCCTTGTTCCATGCAGATATCGCAATATCCATTTCAATGCTTTTTAGTATTTCTTCTCAGGATTAGCCATATATCTACTAACCATGCTTACTGCATGTACTATATCTGGTCTACAGCACACCATAGTGTACATCACACTGCCTACAATATTTTCATAAGAGACTCTTTCCATGTATTCTCTCTCCTCATCTGATTGGAGGCTTTGTAGCTTGGAGGAAGATATATGGCTCGGTAATGGCATCTCTATAGGTTTAGCCTTCTCCATCCTAAACCTCTTCAGAATATTCTGGATATATCTTTCTTGTGACAAATGGAGCACTTCTTTGCATCTATCTCTGCAAATCTTCATTCTAAGGATTTTTTCAGCTGGACCCAGATCCTGCATCTCAAACTCCGATGATAATATCCTTTTCAGCCTTTTCATAGCTTCCATGCTTCTATTGGCTATAAGCATATCATGTACATATAATAGTAGGTATAGAGCATCCTTCTCATCTACATCCTTGACGTAGACATGGAAATCATGTTCACATTTACTGAAACCTAGGCTCAAAATAAAACTATCAAATCTTCGATACCACTGACGAGGGGATTGTTTCAAGCCATACAAAGATCTTCTGAGTAAACACACCTTTTCTTCCTATCCAGTCTCCATGAAATCATCTGGCTGCTTCATTTAGATCCTTTTCTCCAACGTGCCATGAAGGAAGGCCATCTTCACATCCATTTATTCCAACTCCATGTTGTACTATACCACCAATGATAGCAAAACCCGAATAGATGTATGATGCACCATAGGAGAGAAAATTTCTATGTAGTCAATCCCTTCTCTTTATGAGTATCTCTTTGCTATCAGTGTTGCTTTGAATCTGACTCCATCTTGTTCTGAAGGTGCCTCTTTCTTTGTCAACACTCACTTTGAGCCAATAGATCGAGCACCTTCTAGAAGATCCACCAGCTATCATATCTGATTTATTTCAAGTGATTTCATCTCCTCCATCATGGCATACATCCATGAATCATAATCCTCACTCTCCATAGCCTCTGCATAATTTTCTGAATCTCTATTAGTAGTGATGAGTGCATAGAAGATAACCTCATCAATGCCATATCTAACTAATCTCCTGATAGTACGCTGGGGTTTGTGCAAAGCCACTCCCACTGGCACATTTCTACCTGATGTCTGTGACTAATCCTATACATCCATCTAAACTACTGGCACCTCATATCGATCTTCCATCTGAGTATCTTTTCTCCTACCCAGCTCCACCTCAATAGGAACACTCCTATACGTGGATTCGGACTGCATGTCATCTATCCCAGACTGGCCACTATTGTTCACCTTTGACCTCCCAGTTTTATCTATCCCAAACCTCCTCAAGATGCTCTTCTCATCAAAGATAATGTCCCTACTGATCATTGACTTCTATGCCTAAGAGTCCCACAATAGGTACCCCTTAACTCCTTATGAATATCTTATGAATGTCATCTTTTGAGATTTTAGATCCAATTTGCTCCTCTCGGTTGCCTCCACATATGCATAGGATGGGCAATCGAAAACCTTCAGGTAGCCAAGCTCCACCTTCTTTCCACTCCATACCTCCTCTGGAATGCATTCGTTCAGCTTATGATATGGGGACCTATTCACAAGAAAATAAGAAAAAGTTAAGGCATCACACCAAAAAGATTTTAAAAGTGATGTCTGCAGCCTCAAACTCTGTGCCTTCTCGATCAATATTTGGTTCATTCTCTTCATGATACCATTTTACTGGGGAGTCATCTTCATCGTGTAATGACGTTTGATGCCATTTTTCTCATAGTACCTTCTGAACTCCAGGCTAGTATACTTTCCTCCATTGTCCGACCTTAGACACTTCACCTATCTCTCTGACTCCTTTTCTACTTCAGCTCTCTAGACTCTGAACTGGGCAAACACCTTTGATTTTCTCTAATCAAATAAATCCATACATTTCTTGAGAAATCATCAATAAAAGTGACAAAATACATTGCCCCACCTCTAGCTAATACAGGAGCTAGTCTCCACACATCCGAGTACACTAAATCCAGCACTCCTTCACTGCGCTTGGTATTTCTGACAAACTTTACCCTATGCTATTTGCCAAAGATACATGGCTCACACAAATCTATGCCCTCCTTCTTCAGGGTTGGGATCATACCTCTTCTGTTAAGTTCAGTGAGCCCACGGTCACTCATATGATCCATCCGATAGTGCCACAATCGATATAAAATCTGCTCCTCCTATGCCATTGCTAACACCTTTGCACTATCATTCACTACTGAGCCTTCCATTCTATAAAGATTGTTGCTCAATCTTCTACCTCTCATCACCACCAAAACTTTCTTTGAAATTTTTAGACATCCACTCCCAACTTGGCTACTAAAAGCATAACCCTGCTCCTCCAAGTAGCCCAAAGAAATTAAATACTTTTTCAACTTTGATACATGCCTGATATTTGATAATGTACGAATAATTCCATCGTACATCCTCATCCTAATAGAGACAACTCTAGCTACTTTACATGGGTGATCATCTTCAAGGCTGACACTTCCACCATCGGCCTTCTGGTAGGTAGCAAACCACCTCCAAAGAAAAGTATAGTGGTGTGAGCATGCTGAATCCAATATCCACATAGTATCGTACTTTGTGGATTCATCTAATACAACTAATAGGTCTTCTCCACTGCTCATAGAAGCTATATCATCTCCCTTACTGGCCTTCCCTTTTGCTGATCTCAAAAGGGGACAATCTCTCCTCAGGTATCCAGGCTGATGACATTTATAATATTTTAATATCTTCCTTTGATCTCGAGACTTCGACCTGCCCTTGGATTTTTTTTTTGCCTTCTTTGATCTTTTCTGTCTTTCGTTCATAGCCAAGATCTCAGACTTAGGGTCTTCCTTGCAGATCTTCTCTCTTTACTCATTTGATCTGAGCATGCCAACAACCTCTTCATAGTTTAGGATCTCCTTTCCATAAACTAAAGTTGTTATGAGAGCATCATAGGAACCTGAGATAGAACATAATAGCAGCAATGCCCAATCCTTCTCATCGATCTTCACATCCAATCTCATCACCTCAGAACACACTTGATTGAACCTTTGGATATGTGCAACAAGATCTCCGCCTTCGAGCATCCTCAGACTGTACAACTATTTCTTCAACCATAACTTGTTCGTCATGTTCTTTCCCATATATGTATTTGAAGAAAAATCCTGATTTCTCGGTCCAGGTTCGTTCAGATCTGATCAGATCAAGAGATATATTTCAAAAAAAAATTTTCTTTGATCTATATTAAATCTGAGATATTTTAGATCTGATTCTTATTATTTTAATAAATAAAATAAATAAGGATAAATTAAATCAAATTTAATTTACCTGATTTGGGTAATCATATTACCCTATTGATGATCCTGTATGCAGCGGAAGATTCTGGATCTAGCCACGCAAGCGCCTGGCCTCTATCGGTATCCACTCGGGCTGGATCTGAAGATCCTCTTCTTCTCTATCACGTCTCCAAAAATTAGATCTGGATCTGATCTGGAGGATCTTCAAAACTTCTTTTGAAGATCAGCAGTCATCCTTTGCAGCAGCGTAGCCTTCTTGCTTTTGATCGCCTTTCTCTTTGCTTGAATCGCACCAACAAAAATCCAAAACTCCTTTTGGACGTGGAGAGCAAGGGGAGAAGGTGGTTTGGCATGGAGAAGGAGGGGAGAGGCAGCCTTGGGGCATATGGAAACTCTTGGCCTTTTTGAGTTGGGTACAGGGTCTTATTTATAGACTAACTGTGATCCAACTCCTCTTCTTCCCAACCAATCACAACCCTTTGTGAAATCAGATCTAAATCTGATTGGTGGGAATAGAGTCCCCTGGATTCCTCCTTAGAGGGTGCCTAAGACCAGTCAAACTGGATTCTTAGAAGAACTCTAATTGGAATCCAAAAGGGAGGTGGAGTCCTTGTCCAACAAGGACTCCTAGGCGCCTCCAACTTGGGCGCACGCCTAGGGTGGCGTGCGCCCTCCTCCTTGCCAGGTTCTGGTAGGGGGACAGGCCCCCACCAGCTCTCCAATAGGTGCATGACATGTGGTCAAAAGTCAAAGTGTCAATGGTCAACGTTTGACCAGTCAAAGGTAGACTTTTGACCAAAGTCAAAGAACAAGAAATGGCAGGTGACCAAAAATGGCAGGTAATGTCTTACAAAATAAGACAACCTTTTTTAACTTGGACTACCTCCAGTCAGACCATATGAAGGCCTCTGATTGAGCACAAACTCCTTTGGCTCAGACAGGACAACTTATTTATGATAGTAAAAGAAGAACGTTAGGTTCAATCGAGTGCTAGCACGATTTTCTTGAACCTAATTGAATCTCATTCAGATCAATTGAACTAGATCAGTTCAATTGATGATCACCAGATTCAAACCCTTGTTTGTGTGACCCAGTTAGGTTCAGTTCTGTATGGTAATGGGATATGTCATGATCTCTATCATCGACATCATCGAAACTCCTTTCGATGGATCAGAACTCTTCTGATTCGAACAGCTAGAATGATCGATCATCTAAATCATTCTAATTGCTCCCAAAATCCACCAGTGACACCTAGCAGTATATGGTGGCAACCCATCAGAGCTAAATGCGAACCTCTTGGTGCAGCTACCTGTGTGATTAAGTTCTTCTATCTTGAGCCCCGATCAGATTAGGGTTAAGGTAAACTCGTCAAATCCTAGTTTCTGTCATATGATGTAATCATTCGATTCGAGTCCAATGTGAAAATCTAAATAGAAACTCTTTCTATTATTTCACTCTACCATGGCCATGAGCTTCTGGACTTGATTCTCATGATTATCATAGGGCTGCTCCTCTACCACCGAGGTAGATAGATTCCATCTTGATGCCATCCAGTTCCTACAATGAACATGCTATAGCCAACATACACCTCAGGGTTCCATATAGCTAGGAGATCGAGTAATGGTGTAGTCAAACTATAACACCCTCAAGGTGAACTGCCGATGCACCTCAGGTCAAAGAATCAGACACACTACTATAGCATCGAGTCAGTCATTGACGAGAAGGTAGACTCCCTAATGACTACTCGAGGTGGTCACGCTCAGTGCCCTCGTTCTCTAACGAGTACCTGTACTCTCGCTCTGGTGTCTCCACACCGTAGACTCAAGACTCATCTACTAAAAAGAAGCGATTGTACACCAACCTTCCGGATCAATCACCATCCTTGTGATGATCCTATGGTCAGGAGCAATTTATGAGTTAATAATGATTATTCATGTCTTAAATTTTCAACTCTTGAAAATATGAATTATAATTGCCATTAACTCAAAGGATGTATCACAGACACTAAATATACATATGTGATAGAAAATAATCCATTTATTGATTTTAGTCAAAATTATAATTTTGCCTCTAGAAGTGTATTACAAGTGTCAGCCAATTCTGGCTTCTAGGGCACATATATCTAACAGTATTCTCCAATCTCGTCTAGAGCCCCTTTGCCATAGTCTCTATGCAAACCATGGGCAAAACTTGATCGGCTAAGCACATTCAGATTGTGCTGAAAGCAATTTTCTTCAATTCTTCCAGCCTTTCTCTTGTCAAGACCTTGTAGATCCTCTGCTGAACCAACAATTTCTTTATCTTTTTACCATAGGATAAAGTTTTTCTTACCATCAAACTTCTTAAAATTTATCTTGAATCCACTCGATCCCATGACTTCAAACAAGTCAAGAATAGATCTCTAATACCCTTCTTCGATCACACACCAGTAACACTACCCTTCAAAGAAGATCTAAATGTCTTAGATCTTCTTTTCAACCATCTATGTCACCATCCCTTCGTGTAACCAATCTTCACCTTAATCTAGAGATAAATACTGAAGAAACAAAAGGATTTTGGATAAAACCTGGTGCAACAGATCCTGGATGTAGTAACCCTAGGTGTCTTCCTTTCTTCTATGCAACACCGCTCTAGTAGCAATTGTTGGGATAAACTATCCTCTCTCGGACCGGCATGGCTGCTGGTGATTAGCCAAGTAACAAGGAACAATCTCCTAGGATCAACGTGGAAGCAAAATAATGGATTCAAGAGAAAATAAGAAAGAGAGCATAAGAGTTTTTGGAAGAAAAGAGCTTTCTTCAATGAATTCAGCATCATATACAACCTTGACCTATTTCCTATATTTATACTTTACAAAAAAGTCAAGCCCCAAGCTCATAGAAAAATTCTCCAAAATTCAAACATCCCACGTACACAAAATAAACCCACAAAAATTGGGCCAGCCTAGTTTCAGACTGAGCCGGCTAACCTATGACTAGATCGGCTCAGTTTGAGATTGAGCCAACCCAATTGTGTACCGTGGTAATAGCCCAAAAATACTACTTTCTATTTGAATTTTTTTCTAAGACATAACTGACCCAGTTCTAGATTGAGCCGGCCAATTTCCAACTTAGCCGGCTCAGTTTCAGGGTGAGCTAGCCTAGTTTCTAAACTTTGCTACCCGGACTGATTTCTCTTTCGGCTTGCTCTCATCTTTCCATGATCTATCTTCTCATATTTTTAAGACTTGGGAGTGCCACTTTTGAGCTCACAATCTCTTGGTCCGAGATGGTGATCCCATCAAACTCAATGAGAATAATGAGGATCCAATCACCTATATAGATGTAATGCAAAGATCTTATTCCAAGAAATGGCTCGAGGGCATGAAGTCCGAGATGGAGTCCATGAAGGTCAATGATGTGTGGATATTGGTTGATCCATCCAAAGGGGTTGAACCCATTAGGTGTAAATGGATCTTCAAAAGAAAAAGGAGCATAGATGGAAAGATAGAGACCCATAAAGCCCATCTGTTTGTCAAGGGGTATCGTTAACATTATGGTATTGACTATGATGAGACGTTCTCCCCTTGTGGCAATGCTCAAATCCATTCTATAGTGTTTGCAATAGCTATCTATCTAGATTATGAGATCTGACAGATAGATGTGAAGATAGCTTTTTTGAATAGAGAGCTGATCGAAGAGGTATATATGATACAACCTGAGGGATTTACATGCATAGATGAATCTAAGGTATGCAAGCTTCAGAGATCCATTTATGGATTAAAGCAAACATCTCAGAGTTGGAAATGCATTTTGATAATGTTGTGAAGGATCACTTGATGATCTATTGAGGCTGAAGGAATAGTGGGGCATGCCTCCTTCCTCCAAGCTTGGAGGCGCATCCCTAGGGCACCTTGGCATGGGAAGAAACCAGAGAGAGGGAAAGATGTGTGAGAAAATGGTTCTATTAATTTCTCTCTTCTCTACTAGGGTTTATAATATACATGTATATATATACCTGTACATGGACCAAAATTCTAACCCATAAAAAACTCCCTAGGCTAACCTAGTTCGAATGCACTCACCCAAACCTATGTACACCCATGGTCTGATCATGCACTTAATCTCGTGGATCCAAATCTAGTGCAAACTCTGAGTAGCCCCCATGAGACCCAAACTAAGACCTAATGACCATGGAGGACTGAACTTCTACCCTAGGACCAAATCGATCCTAGCCCTAGGACCACACCTATCCTAGTCTTCTAGAGCCAACACCTTGACTCCTCCAGTGGCCTTCCAAGACTTGGGAGCACCACTAATCCTAACAATCTCCAGCTTGGTGCCCCAAGCCTTGGCAAACTCTACGTGAACCGTCTGCACCATCCTACCACCTCTAGATCAGCACCGTCCGTCGAAGCCACCTCGCCTCCCAAGCTGCAACCCTAACCTATGCTCCATAGCTCCTAAGACTCGTGCTGCACCGCACTCCTTAGCTTCAAACTGATGTCCTCTTGCTCTAATCCTGTGGCTACAACACCAACCTGTGCTCCGCAGCGCACCCAGACAACCACTGTGCAAACTCTAATGCCTCTACTAGTCCTCTTCAGCTGCTGTGCATCCTTGGAGACCTTTGGGATGACCTCCTCCATAGTTGAAGACCTCACTTGCTTCTTAGCACCATACTAGATTGTAGGATCCCTTCTACTTAGTAGCTGCATCACTTTTCCTGAACGTTCATAGAGAACCTACAGCATTCCTGCATCAGCACATGCTATACCATTCGACACTATCTCCTCAGAACTATGCCTGTCCACCTGTAGTGCCGCTCCACCTAGAATTGTGCATCACCAACATGATGCTAGGATATCGATCCTCTTGTATCCCTCCGCTCTGAACTCATGCCAATTTTTTTCTCCACCTATGAAGCCACCACTCTGGAGCTCCACCTATACCTGAAGTCCATCTGATACTATAAAAGAATCTGACTCTATCATCGAGTCACCTGAGATCAACCACTCAATGCTACATTATTGAGCCAACCGCTGTACCTCAATCATCGTTGCTGCTCCTTCAGACCATCCATACTCTGTAGAACCCACCAAAGCCATCTCGAATACCTCCGTAACCCACAGGCACCTCCAAAACATATAGGAGCTTATCCAACTGCTCTGAATGTAGTGATTGAATCCTAGGAAATTCCATCCTAGCACTTGTCCTCTTCTGCCCCCACACCAGTCATCGCTTTAATTGCATCCAAAGAAAATACAGCTCAAACCCTATCCTAGGCTCAAATCCTATCCTTGGCTCAAACCTACCTATCTCATTCTAAGGCTCTTAAGACTCCTTGGCTCTCCTTAAGACCTACATCTGATCTCCCTAAGATGCCTTTTGACATTCTCTACTGAGATACCTTCCTCGGCTGCTGCATCGTTGAGCCTTTCTCAACCCCATGCCTCTAGGGAAGTACTACTGTAGCACTCCAACGCTCCCTGCCTCATCTCGACACCACCTCCTCATAGATATCAGGGTCCCCTCTTGCTGTACACAAACCATCCTCCACCTGAACCGCGACTCTTCCTAGTGCTCCTATAGAAGAAACCTGATCCAGGATATTTTCAGCACTAGATGCCCCTGGTACTCCCTGAGACCCCCTGGCTCTCCCTAAGACTTGCTCCCGATCTCTCTGAGAAGCTTCTGGCACTCTCTGCTGAGATACCCTCATCGGCTACTGCACCATCGAGCCTCTCTCAGCCCCTATGCCTCCATGGTAGCGCTACTGTAACACTCCATGGATCATCCATCTCCATCACTCTCAAGACTCTAAATATATCCTAACTATTTTTTTAACCTTCCACCAGACTGAATAGTTGTTTCTTCAGCTCCACCTCAACCCTGAGCCCTTGAGTGATCTCTCCTCTGACATACCAAACAAAATCATCAGCACCACAGCCTTCATAATTTTTTTTTAAAATTCTTAACACCATGCAAAGCTACATCCAGAAAAATAATCACGAACAATAGGAGAAAATCAAAAAATAAAAACTCTAAATCCTTTTTTTTCTCTTTCCTATTGGAAGCTTCTAGGCTCCTTCTTCCTTCCAACGATGTCCCATCCAAAAAATAGAATCGGACACCCGATGCCCTACTGCCATGACCATCAGCTAATCAATCTATGCCTGCACGTCGCCACAAGATCCAAGCACCGCTACTACTAGATCGCCACTATGGTTTCTTCCTCTTTGCTCCAACCAAACCAGAGAATAGCCGCCTACTGCTATGGACTGCCATCGATCGATCTAAGCTTGTGCGACCGCCAGATCGGCGCTATGGTATGTCATCACTAGATCCGAGTGTGCCATCACTGAATTCATGCTCCATCGTGCTGGATCCCATGCATCAAGAGGTAGAGGATGGCCTGTGCCATCTCGCTAGCTCAGATCTGTGCACCATCATTGGATCTGGGCATGCCACCACCAGATCAGTGCTCCTCGATGTGGGATTCTTCCCTGCGGCCTGATTTGACATTGGATCCCTTCTCCCCGAATCAGCTCTCCACTGCACATGCTCCTCCTACGGCATTCCACCAGCCACCACCATCGGTTGGTCACCGCTGCTCACACGTGTGCCCGCTGCCATGCGCCACTGCCTGAGATGATGCTGCCACCTACGGTGTTCCTCTTCAGAGAAGAAGATGACCGTGCCGCCCCCTCCGGATCTTGGCATCCTGCATGCGTTCGCCATCACACTGCTTGCCTATGGAAACTCCATTGCATGCCACGATCGGCCACCAAATCATCAGAATGATGGCCAATCATCAGGATCGGCCACTAGGCCCGAGATTGATGGCCTATCACCGACCACCGCTAATTAAGAGGAAGAAAGGGGGGCCCTATCTGCCCTCTCAAGACAATTTTTTTCTTTGTGTTCTTTCATTGAATCCCTGTTGTTGCTGGATCTCACCTTCACGACTCCTCGTCTATAGGGCTCTAATACCAATTATTGTGTAGGATTGCTTGATGATCTATTGAGGCTGAAGGAATAGTGGGGCATGCCTCCTTCCTCCAAGCTTGGAGGCGTGCCCCCTAGGGCATCTTGGCATGTGAAGAAACCAAAGATAGGGAGAGATGTGTGAAAAAATGGTTCTATTGATTTGTCTCTTCTCTACTAGGGTTTGCAAATATACATGTATATATATATCTGTACATGGACCAAAATTTAAACCTATAAAAAACTTTCTGAGCTAATCCAATCCAAATACACTCATCCAAACCCATGCACACAAATGGTCTGATCATGCACCCAATCCCATAGACCCAAATCTAGTCCAAACTCTAAGTAGCCTCCATAGGACACAAACTAGAGCCTCAAGACCATGGAGGGCTGAACCTCCACCCTAGGATCAAATCGATCCTAATCCTAGGACCACACCTATCCTAGTCTTCTGGAGCCAACACCCTGACTCCTCTAGTGGCCTCCCAAGACTTGGGAGCACAATTAATCCTAGAAAATAAGGTGATCAAAATATATGTCTTTTTTAAGAATGGAGAAAAGCCCTACATTTATAAATGGATAAATGATCCAGCAATAGTATTTCTTATCTTATACATGGATGACATTCTCTTAATCGAGAATGACATTCTGGTACTGTAGGAAAAAAATGTTTGGTTGTCATTGCAGTTCTCCATAAGGACTTGGGTGAAGCATCCTACATCCTAGGGATGAAGATCTATAGGGATAGATCTAGAAAGATGCTTGGGTTATCCCAGTCCACATACATAGATACTGTGCTGAAGAGGTTCAGCATGGAGAATTCTAAAAAGAGCTATCTTTCGATAGGCCATGAAATTACTCTCTCTAAGAAGGATTGTTTGATAACTCATAAAGAAAGAGAGCGTATGAGTAGAGTCCCAGATGCTTCGATAGTAGGATCTATCATGCATGCCATGATATGTATGAGACTAGATGTGGCATACTCACTAGGACTAGTGAGTAGAAACCAATCTGATCTTGGAGGAAACCACTGGAAAGTGGTGAAAGCCATCCTTAAGTATTTGAGAAATACTAACGACCAATGGTTGGTTTATGGCGAGTCAGATTTGAAACTTATAAGATTTACTGACTCCAACTTTTAATCTAACCATGATGATAGCAGAAGTATGTTGGGTTATATCTTTATTCTAAGTGGTGGAGCCATCTATTAGAAGAGTTTAAGCAGCATACTATGGTAGACTCTATTTGTGAAGTCAAGTACATCACAACATCAAATGCTGCGAAGGAAGCTGTGTGGCTGAGAAAATTCATCATCGAGCTTGGAGTAGCATCCTTCCTTGATGGTCCAATCCTACTCTACTGTAACAGCACTAGTGCCATTGCTTAAACGAAGAAATCAAAAGCACACTAGCAGACCAAGCACATACTGCACTACTACCATCAATCCGAAAGATCATGAATCGAGATGACATTGATCTTTAGAAGATCAATGAAAAAGAGAACCTAGTCGATCCCTTCACTAAAGTTCTGGCATTAAAGAAGTTCAACAACCATAAGTCGAAGATGGGTATTAGATACTATGCCAAGTGGCTTTAGGATAAGTGAAAGTTGTTGAGAAATGTGTTTCAAAGCCAATCATCAGCTTGTTGATAGTTGAGCTACCTTATAATTATAATTGATTTATTAATAAATAAAATATTTATTTTGGTATTTTCATCATAAAGTCTACATCTTCTAATGAACTCTATTTTTGTGATGAAGTTCTTAGGACTATTTAGTTTTCGATAAAGAGAGGATTTATTGATTAGTTCTTAAACAGTTCACAATCAAATAATATGTTGTTAATTAAGACAACAGCGATTATCGAGCATAGATCATTATATGACATATAGGTTGATTGTCCTCTTAACCAAGAAGTGTGGAGATACTGGTATGGCATATAGGTAAGTTTTAAGGATACATCATCACTGAACGTGATCAACTCTAGAGCATTCTACTATTAAAAATTGCTCTGATGAGATATAGGTATAAGTATCCCTTAGATCTGAGATAACCTCAATAGCTTGCAAATAACTCACTGTGCTTTTATATCGGACTAACTAAATTTCTAATTCAATAATGAAAGGCTTCTGAGCATAGTCAAGTACTTATGAAGTCGGTCTGTGATCAAGATGGAATTAACCACTCCAAGAGTTTGAAAAGAATGCATCACTATATTTCAATATAGCAAAACCTTAGCTAGGGTAATCCATGAGATGGATTTGATATTTTGAAATACAATATGGATGACCTAATCGAGGCTGACAGTTAAACTCTAAGGTATCCTATGAGCATTTAGGTCAAGGAGAAGAATTATATGAAAACTATATCCATATAGGTTCTAAGGATGTTGTTCTACACATTCGACCTATCCGATCATCATATATCATTGCTAAATGGTCACTTTGATTGGTATAGAAATTTATTTCTATACTACTAGCTTAAGATTGAATCTATGAGGTCACACATATAAGAGTTTTCGATTTGATCGGATGGTTGATCGACGATTAAGAATCGTTCTAGGGTTATATGATCAATATAATTGATGTTTAACCAAGTGCAAGTGTTGTAGGAGGATCGATTAGTAATTTGATTGTTAATTAGCTTAATTTAATTAAGTTAGAGGGCTAAAATTAAGTTTGATTGAATATAATTTAATTAGATTTAGTTTGGACTTGATTGGATCAAGTTCAATTGGTTATTGGATAAGCCAATTATAAGGAGAAACGAGTCCTAGTTCAGTTAGGACTTATGTCAAGCTAATCTCTAATTTAATAAGAAATTAAATTAAATTTAGATCTAATTTAATTAGATTCTTAATTGAATTAAGATCTATTCTAATTGGATTTAATTATTTTTGGTTTAATATGGTTTGAGAAACCATATTTGACCAAGTTAAATTTGGAATCACAGTAAGACTAAGATTCCTCTCCTTGCACCAGCTATATCCCATGCCCACCCCACACCCCTTCTCTTGGTTTTGTTCATGGAGTCTGCTCTCCCCAAGCCTTCTCATGCACACCCCTCCCTCCTTTTCTTTCTTATATGAAATTTAGTTCTATACCAAGTCAATAAAAGGCAAGTTGTTTTGGGTTTGAATTCTATATGATAGGATCCTAACAAACCCAAACTTCTTTCCTTTTGTGCCGCCCACACTCTGATATTTTTCTCTAGGATTTTTGGTGGAATGAAGGAGGTTTTGTGTGCCATTTATAGCTGGTCCATGCCTAAAAGATTGGAGGGGGTGCCGAAGTATTGGGCACCCCATATGTTGCCTTAATAGAACATACCTTGTCTAGGTATTTGACCTAGATAATGACTCCTTCATATCCCTCTATTTAAGGGGAATTTGGCCTCATTTATTCAGTTATTCCAGACATTAAAGAGAGGGTTTTGGGTGTGGAGAACCTAGGAGGAAAACCCTTTGGGCATGGGAATTGTAAAGACACCAATCAAGGTGTCTAGGTGAGAGAGCAAAGAAGAAGAAGAGGGTCTTCTTCTAGGGTTGTTTTCTTCTCCCCTTTTTCTCCCTCTTAGAGATTTTTTTGAGAGGTGTCTCAAGTTGAAAATCTCTTTCCTTCCTTCTAAAAAATTGGAGAGTGCAAATCTTGAAGAAAGAAGATCCGGATCGACCATCGAAGAAGGATCGGCATAGTACTAGCATACTGTGCTGATTTTCGGGCATCAGACTTCTGAGTAGAGATCGAGGGCTCGTGTAGACATCGTGTAGAGGCCGAACATGTGTGCGGCTTGGAGCATCAACCTCAATGCTGGATCAGCGACTTAGAAAGTCTAACTTGCAAAGGTAATAAAGATTTGATCCCCTATTACATGCCTATAATAAATCTAGTGTAGATCTATATTGATACGATCAACATATTCTCTTTCGATGGTTTTTTAATTTTTGATTTAATTACATGCTATAATCATGTAATAGGATCCTAGATCTAAGGTCTTTTCTAATAGTTTATGAATTAATTTGATTAATTCCTATCTTTCGCTACTTAGATCTGAAAAAATTTCACGATCTAACCCTAAAATCATAGATCTAGGTTCTTCAAGAGGATCATGACAAGCTGGTTCATTTGACCTTCTCCCTTCTTTAAATCAAATCAATTAAATTTTATAAAATTATTAGGTCCCTAAAAATAAAATAGTTATGATGATAAGTAGATTATAGCCTCCTATTAAGTGGGTGATAATGAGTCGATTAGTTGGATAATCATTGGAGGCCCAAAGGCCTGGTGCTTATCAGCTAGTAGAATTATCATTCATAATATGACTTTTTGGCTACATCTTTCTAAATGGTGGTTAGGTTGACCAACCAAAGTTGGACTTAATCATTCATTGGTTAGATGGACCAAGTATGGTCATGTTAATAATTAGATCTAATCAGACCTTTTTAGTGGAGGCCAAAGCCTACTGATTAGGAAATAGGATAAAATAAATTACTAAAAATTATTTAGAGAAATAATTAGTTATGAACCTATCCTTAGATGTACATGGGTTGACCAACCAAAATTAGGCTTGTGTGCAGTCTATATGAATTCTAGTATCCACTAAGAAATTAGGATAATTCCTCAAATTGGAGGTGGAGGCTACTAATTCAAATAAAATAGTGAAAGAATCTTTTGATTAAAATCCAAATCTTTAGATTTAATGAATCAATTACTAATTAAGTTTTGATTTTTCTTTGTGCAGATATGGCCACTTTCCTTTAGCTTCGATCATTGTTAGACAATGATAAGCTGGTGGGATCCAACTTCGGTAGCTAGTACCGTAAGTTGAAGATTGTCCTGGAATATGAAAGGATCTTCTACATGTTGACAGATCTAGCACCTGAGGAGCCAGTTATAAATGTACGTGGGTTAGTCAGAGACACTTATTAGAAGTGGCTCAATATCCGAACTATGGTACGTTGTATTATGCTGGCAGTTATGAGCGATGAGTTCAATTGCAGATTCGAGATAACTCAGCCAAAAGACATGCTTCAAGTATTGGAGTTTTTTGACACACCCGATAATGTTGAGAGGCACAAGACTAGTTGTGCCATCTTTAATGCCAGGATGAGGGATGGAGCTTTAGTCACTAATCATGTACTATACATGATCGAGTTGATGGAGCATTTGAGCAAGCTCGGCTTTTTCTTGCATGAGCAGCTAGGAAAAGATGCAATACTGAGCTCACTACCCAAGTCTTATCTCCCATTCCTCACTCATTATAGAATGACAAAGCCTGAAGTTAACTACCATGGGTTACTAGAATTACTTCAGAACTTTGATAAGTGTCACCAGCTCTATAAGGAGTCGGTGAACTTAGTGGAAGGTTCATCTTTTGGTTCTTGATCCTTTAAGAAAGAAAAGAAGAATAAGAAAAGAAAATCCAAGAAGGTGCAAGTTCAGACTGGAACATCTGTGTAGGACGAGACCAAGAAGATAAAAACCAATAAGAGTAAAGTTGAATGCTTCTTTTGCAAGAAGTAAGGGCACTGAAAGAGAAACTATCCTCAGTACATTGCCTCCTTGGACCCGAACTAGCTGAGAAAAAAGCAAGCTATTGTTGGGCAAAGTATTTATATGAAAACTCCTTGCAATTTCTCTATTTGCGACATTATTGACTGGGTATTGGATATTGATAGCTCTTATCATATTTGAAGTTTATTGCAGGGATTGTAGGTTAGTATGAGATTCGAGTAAGACGAGAGATTCCTAAATATTGAAGATGGAAGAACAGTTCCAGTTCTAGCATTAGGAATCTTGCAGCTTGTATTTGAGTCTCATACTATTATTCTTAATGTTTGTCATTTTTGTCTTAGTTTTTTTTTTAATATCATTTCCGTAGGCCTTTTGGCCAAATACAATTATGAGATTTCAAAAAAAAAAGAATTTTATAATGTTATTATGAATAGTATTACTATATTTTCTAGATACTTGAACAATGGTGTATACATGTTATCACAACATATTAATGTAGTCTACTCCACTGGCAAGCACCCTAGATTAGACAGTGTGTCTGATATCTACTTATGGCACTGTAGGCTAGGTCACATCAACAAGAATACATAAACAGGTTGGCTTAAGAGAGAATACTCGAAGTCAATGATTATGAATCACCTCCTACCTGTGAATCTTATCTTCTTAAAAAATTGACCAAGTCATCTTTTACTGAAAAAGATGACGAAGCCACTGAGCTCTTATGTCTAGTATATACTAATGTATGTGGACCTATGAGCACTAGTGTTAGAGGTGAATATCTCTACTTCATCACTTTCACAGATGATCTATCTAGGTATAGATATATCTATCTGATAAAACATAAGTTAGATTCATTTGAAATATTCAAATGGTTCCAAAGTGAAGTAGAAAAATAAATTGGAAAGAGTATTATAAATCTTCGATCTAACCGAGATGGGGAATATCTTTCTAGTGAGTTTCTCACATATCTAGGAGAGAATGAAATTCTCTCCTAATAGACTCTTCCAGGAACACCACAGCATACTAGTGTGTTTGAAAGGAGAAATCAGACTCTATTAGATGTGGTCCAATTCATGATGGATTTTGCCAGCTTACCGATATCCTTCTAAGGATATGCGCTCGAATCGACTTGCTATCTATTAAATAGGATTCTAAGTAAGTTTATAATTAAAACTCCATATGAGATATGGATAGGGCGTAAGCCAGCACTCTCACACCTTAGGGTTTAGGGGTGCCCAGCTTATGTGAAATAATTAATCATAGATAAACTTGAACTTAGGTCTGACAAGTGCACATTCATAGGATATCCAAAGGAGACCAAAGGATATATTTTCTACCATGCTAATGAACAAAAGATATTTATCAGCCTTAAGGCAATCATTTTAGATAAGAAGTTTCTTGGTGAAAAAACTATTGTCTCTAAGGTTGAACTTGATGAAGTTCAACAGATAGAAAGACGGACATCAGTAGCTAAATCTGAATCGAATTTGATTAGATCAAATCTGGAGCCCAATATACCTACACTATTAAGGCGATCCGATAGAGAACCGCATCAACCGGATAGATACTATAATTTTTTGGTATAGGATAGTGATCCCATTAAACTTGTTAAGAATGATGAGGATCCAATCATCTATATGGATGTAATGCAGAGATCTGATTCTGAGAAATGGCTTGAGACCATGAAATCCGAGATGGAGTCCATGAAGGTCAATGATGTATGGACTTTGGTTGACCCACTCGAAGGGATTAAATCCATTAGGTGTAAATGGGTCTTCAAAAGGAAGAGGGGTGCAGACGGGAAGGTAGAGATCTAAAAAGCCCATCTGGTTGCCAAAGAGTATCGTCAACATTAAGGTATTGACTATGATGAGATGTTCTTCCATGTGGTAATACTCAAATCCATTTGGATTATACTTGTGATAGCTATCCATCTAGATTATGAGATCTGGCAGATGGATGTAAAGATAGTTTTTCTAAATGGAGAGCTAATCAAAGATGTGTATATGATATAACTAGAAGGGTTCACATCCATAGATGAGTCCAAGGTGTGCAAGTTTTAGAGATTCATTTATAGATTAAAGCAAGCATCTCGGAATTGGAACATGCATTTTGATAAGGTGATCAAAATATATGACTTCGTTAAGAATGGAGAAGAGCCTACATTTATAAATAGACAAATGGTCCAGCAGTGGTATTTCTTATCCTGTATGTGGTTGACATTCTCTTAATCGAAAATGACATTCCCGCACTGCAAGAAATAAAAGTATGATTGTCATCTCAGTTCTCATGAAGGACTTGGGTGAAGCATCCTACATCCTAGGGATGAAGATCTATAGGAATAGATCTAAGAGGATGCTTGGATTATCCCAATCCACATACATAAAAACTATGCTGAAGAGGTTCATCATGGAGAATTCTAAAAATGGCTATCTTTCGATAGGTCATATAATTTCTCTCTAAAAAGGATCATCTGACAACTCTTGAAGAAAGAAAGCATATGAGTAGAGTTATATACGCTTCGACAGTGGGATCTATCATGTACATGTATGCGAACAGATGTAGGATACTCACTAGGAGTAGTGAGTAAATATCAATTTGATCTATTAGAAAACTACTGGAAGATGATGAAATCCATCCTTAAGTATTTGAGAAATACTAAAGATCAATGGTTGGTTTATGGCGAATCAGATATGAAACTTATGGGGTCTGTAGACTCCAACTTTCAATCTGATCATGATGATAGTAGAAGCATGTTGGGTTATATCTTTATTCTAAATGATAGAGCCATCTATTGGAAGAGTTTCAAGCAGCATACTATAGTAGACTTTGTTTATGAAGTGGAGCACATCGCAACATTAGATGCCATGAAGGAAGCTATGTGATTGAAAAAATTCATCACCGACCTCGGAGTAGCACCCTCCCTTGATGGACCGGTCCTGCTTTATTGCAATAGCACTGGTGCCATTGCTCAGGCAAAGGAATCAAAAGCACATCAGTGGATGAAGCACATACTGCATCACTACCACCTGGTCTGGAAGATCATGGATCGAGATGACTTCGATCTTCAAAAAATTGATGAAGAGGAGAATGTGGCCGACCCCTTCACTAAAGCCCTGACGATAAAGAAGTTCGATGACCACAAGTTGAAGATGGATATTAGATACTATGTCGAGTGTAGGATAAGTTGGGGTTGTTGGGAATTATGTCTCAAAGCCAATCATCAGTCTGTTGATGGTTGAGCTATCTTATAATTGTAATTGATTTATTAATGAATAAAATAAATATTTTAGCATTTCATCATAAAGTCTACATCTTCTAATGAACTCCATTGTTATGATGAAATTCTTAAGACTATTTAGTTTCAATAAAGAGAGGATTTATCGATTAGTCCTTAAATTATTCATGACCAAATGATACGCTTTTAATTAGGATGACAACATTTATTGAGCATAGATCATTGTATGCCATATAGATTGGTTGTCATCTCAACCAAGGAGTGTGAAGATACTGTTATGGTATATAAGTGAGATGTAAGGATATATCATCACTGAACATGATCAATTCTAGAGCATTCTACTATTGAGAATTGCTCTGATGGGATATAGGTATAAATGTCCCTTAGACCTAAGATCACCATAGTAGCTTGCAAGTAACTCATTGTGCTTTAGTACTGGACTAACCAAATTTTTAATTTAGTAATGAAAAATTTTTGAGTATAGTCAAGTACTCATAAAGTTGGAGTTTGATCAAGATGGGATTGACCACTCCAAGAATTGGAGAAGAATGCATCACTATATTTCAATATAGCAAAATCTTGGATAGGATAATCCATGAGATGGATTTGATATTTTAAAATACAATGTGAATGATCTAATTAGGATTGATAGTTAAACTCTAAGATGTCTTATGAGTATTTTGGTTATGGGGATGAATTATATGAAAACTATATCCACATGGATTCTAAGGATGTATTCTACACATTCGACCTATCCGACCGTCGGATACCATTGCTAGATGGTCACTCCGATTGATATAAAAATTTATTTTTTTACTATCAACGTAGGTTCAAACTAATGGGGTCACACACATAAGAGTTCTCGATTAGATTGGATGGTTGATTGGCGATTAAGAATGGTTCTTAGGTCAAACAATCAATACGATTGATGTTTGACCTAATACAAGTGTTGCAGGAGGATCGATTAGCAATTTGATTGTTAATTAGCTTAATTTAATTAAGATAGAGGATTGAGATTAAGTCTAATTAAATATAATTTAATTAGATTTGGTTTAGGCTTGATTAGATCAAGTCCAATTGGTTTATTGGATGAGCAAATTGCAAGGAAGAACTAGTCCTAGTTCAATTAGGATTTGTTTGAACCCAATCTCTAATTTGATTAGAAATTAAATTAAAATTAAATTTGATTTAATATAATCTAATAAGATTATTAGTTGGACTAAAGTCTATTCTAATTGGGTTAGATTTATTTTGATTTAATTTGGTTCAAAGACCATATTGGACCAAGTCAAAATAGGAATCCTAGTATGACTTGGATTCCCTCTCTTTGCACCACATATATCCCAATGCCCCCACCTTATTTTCTAGGAGGCTTTGCATGGAAATTCTCCATGCCCCTGGCCCTTCACACGTGCCCTATCTCTCCCTCTCTTTCTTACTTGGTAGTTTGTTGTGGACCAAGTCAATCAAGGTAATTGGTTAAGATTTCAGATTCTATGAGATAGAATTTTAGGAAACCAAAACTCCTTTCCATGCTTGCCGCCAACCCTTCCTAATTTTCTCTGATTTCTATGGTGGAAATAAAGAATTTTTGTGCACCCTTAGCTAGTGGTCCATGACTGAAAAGGAGGGGATGCCCAAGTGTTGGGCGCCCCCAACTACTGCCGTATTTTGACACCCCTTGTCTAGGTATTTGACCTAGACAAGGATTGGTCTATAACTATATGTATGAAGGGTCTTTGGACTTGGTTTTTTATGAGCTTTCAGATCTGAGAGAGGGCATTTGGGGAATGGGAAAATCTAGGTGAGAAAGGCTTGGGGCATGAGAATTTGTAGAGACACAATCTCTTGTGTCTTGGTGAGAGAAATAAGGAAGAAGAAGGGTCTTCTATCACGATTTTTTCTCTAGATTTCTTCCTCAAATTTATGTGAGTTTTGAGAGGTGTCTTAGATTCACTAGTCATCTTCCTTCCTTATAAAAGTTGGAGAGTCTAAGTTTCGAAGAAGAAAGATCCAGATCAACCATCGAAGAAAGATCAGCACAGTACTAGCATACTGCACTGATTTCCAACCATCGGATTTTTTATCAATGATTGAGGGCTCATGTGGACATCTTGTAGAGGCTGGATATGTGTGTGGCTCGAAGCATCAACCTCAACCCAAGATCAGCATGTTAGAAAGTCTAATTTGCAAAGGTAAGGAAGATTTGATCTCCTTCTTACATATCTAGATTTGATCTAGATTATTTCTATTGTTGATATGATCAACTTGATATTTTCTAGTATTTTTAATTTCTAATTTAAAAGCATGCATAAATCATGTAATAAAATCCTAGATCTAGGATTTTTATTATGTATTTATAAATTAATTTAATTTATTTATCTTTTCTACTGCATAGACTTCTCCCTCATTCCTCCTCTTATTCTTCATCTCTTGGAGAGTCCAAGAGATTAGAAGAACTATTTATAGATCGATCATCAGGAAGGATCCGTGAGAAGCTAATACTTCAAGCGGATCTCCGTTCAATGAATCTTCGATCAAAGTGATGACTTTGTGTGGACAACCTATAGAGGCTAGATGCGCTGTGCAGCTCTAAGCAACAAGGATAACATCAGTTATCAGCCATGGTGTTCTCGACCTACGCAAAGAGATTTGATCTCTTTTCTGACCTAGATGCAATCTAGGATTTCTATAATAGTTCTAAATCTAAGATATTGATGTAATCAATACCAATCTCTATTTTAATTTTTAGATTTATGTTTGCATCGTGATATGTCATAGATCCTAAATGTAGGATTTAGTGATATATCACATGCATATTATAGGTTAAATAATTTAATCTAAATCTTCCGCTGCATCTAGCTTCAAAAAAGTTTCGAAATGTACACATGAAATCCTATATGTTTTCCAACAGTGGTATCAGAGCACTAGATTCTTTTATGACATGATCATGTATGCTTTAAATAAAATAAAAATTAAAGATTGCACATATTGATCATAAGGTTGTCCTATTATAAGGTTAACTCCTTACAATGAAAAAGTTGTCCTAGTATGTGCTGATTTGTAGATTTGAATTGTGCATAAGTTAGATGTGATCTAAGTAAATTTATGATTTATTTTTTTTTATTTTAGATCTAAAATAAATAGATGTTAGATCTATTTAGATTATTTAGATTAGGTCTAAAAAATATTTGGATCGCACATATTGATTAAAGGTCATCCTGCTGTAAGGTTTATCCCTTACAGTGGAGAGGTTATCCTAGTATGTACTTCCTAAATTATAGATAAATTAGATAAGATCAAAAATGATTGATAATTTATTTTTAGATTTTAAATTTAATATTAATTAATTTATAATCTAATTTTGATTATTTAGATAACATCTGAATAATATGTGTTTCATGTTTTGATCTAGCTTCTTTTATACATATGCTTGATATGTAGCTTTAATTTGAATCTAGTTTCAATATGTGTGACACATGAACTTTGTAAAATTTAAACTATGAACTTACTTTCTACAAAACTCTAGATTCAAAACTCTTGGACATGATCTAAACATTGAAATAAATCAAATCTAAAACCATGAATTGAATATGATTCAATGTAAAAATGTTAAAAATATTTCAAAACTTGAAATCAAAAACTAGTTCTGAGGTTCCAAACCCCAACCCATAAGCCTTGAACTTAATTAAGAATTAAGTAATTGTTTAAGATCTAGGTTTGTGATTTGAGGATCCGAAGATAATTTCATAAAACATGGATTAAAGGTTATGGGTTAGCTTTGATCAGGTCATTAACTGGGTTAGACCAGGGGTTAGATTAAATATGGACTAAGTTAAAAAATTGATCAAATCTAATTAATATTAATTAAGATTAGGTTATTTTTTTTGTATAGATCAATTTAATAGTTGTAGTTGATCAAAGTCTATACATCTAATCAAGGACACTGATCGTGGCTCAGTAGTTGAGCTCGAGTCTTTAGGAAGATCAAATCAAAACTAATAAACTAATTGGTGTCTAAGGTAAGTCTGGCATTTTCAGACCTATGGTTTTCAATTAGCAGCCCACTTATCTAGTCATTTCTGATGGTGTCTAAGGCAAGCTTTGGCAGACCCTCCTACCGATCTTACTTACCTGGCCAATGTGGTTAATCAACTTTTGATTAGGTTGCTCATTGGTTCGTGCTAAGCCATGTCACATAGAAAATCAGTGAGATTGATTTTATTCCATGAGACTAATCTAGGTGCCCATGGATCAAAATTAATCCTACTCCTCATCAATGACTTATGAAGTTAGTAGAAGGATTTGACTTGGTAAAGTCACTGGGAGCAATTTGATCCAAATATTCTCTATCCTTAAATCATAAATAAATTTAAATCCTCTAAATTATTAGGTCCTTAAAATGACTAAGTTATGGAGATAATTGAGTCATAGCCTCATATTAAAGTGTTTGGTAATAGATCTAATAGTCTAGATGGACATTGGAGGTACCTTACACCTGGTGTTCATCAAAATATTGGCATTATCATTCATCATATGATGATTAGGTTGCACTCTCGAGATGGTGATTAGGTTAGCTAGAGCTTTCCTCGGTCCTGATCATCATTTATTTGTTGCACCAAACTCTATCATGTTAATGGTTGGACCTAACTCGGGCTTTCAATAGAGGTGCCTTATGCCTGTTGAAGAGGAGTCTGGGGCAAAACTAAATTACTAGAAATTATTTGAAGAAATAATTGATTGAGAACCTACCCATTGATTCAAATAGGTTAGTTAGAGCTTTCCTCAGATCCGTATGCAGTCCATGTGGATTCTAGTACCTACTAAAAAATTAAAGTAATTCTTCGAATTGGAGGTAGAGGCTATCAATTCATACAAAATAGTGAAAGAATATTTAGACTAAAGTTCAAGTCTCTAGGCTTAAAATAATTCATATACATTAGGTCTTTATTCTCTTTTCTTCAGATTATGGCTAAACCCTAATTGCTTCGATCACTATCAGATAGTGATGTATTTATGGGACCTAACTTTGATAATCAATATCGAAAGTTGAATTTGATTCAGCAGCACGAAAAGTATTCATGCTGGGGCTACTAAGCCTAGTAAAAATAAAATATCCAAAGTTAATCCAAATCAGGCAAAGTGCTTCTATACACTTTTAAAAGCAGGGTCATAGGAAGAAGAATTATCTTACTTTCCTTGACCTCAATAGGCTGAATAAGAGAAAAGAGTAAGGAGTTGCTTATCAAGGATGTTATACGATAACATCTTGTAATTTCTCTATTTATAATTCTACTACCTGAATATGGGATACCGGTAGTTTTATGCAATTCATAGTAAGGACTTCAGGTAAGTAGAATATTTGAAAATGGTGAGAAATTCTTGAATGTTAGGGATGGAAGTTTTGTTCCAATCCTAGCTTTAGGAATTACCGAGCTTATTTTCAAAAATTATCATTTAGAGTGACTGTCACTATTGTCCATTATTTATGATGAATATGATCCTTATTGGCCTTTTGGTGAAAGATAATCATCATTTATCTATAAAAGAAAAATATTGTGATGTTATAATAATACATGGATAATAAAAAAAATGATATTTAACATTTACATAGCCTATTGAGTGTAATGTATATATTTAATAAACATCCAAGTTAGATAATTTCAAGGATGTCTACCATTGGCATTTAGGCTCAGTTATATTAATGAGAACAAGATAAGCAGGTTAGCCTAAGAGGAAAACCTCGATAACAATGATTATGAATCATTGTTGATCTGTAAGTCTTATCTTCTTAGAAAAATGACAAAGTCACATTTTATTGGAAAAGATGAAAAAGCTAATGAAGTTCTAAGTCTCATACATGTGATGTATGTGGACCTATGAACTCAAGTGCCAGAGAAGGATATCAATATTTCATTATGTTTATAGATGACCTATCTAGGGATGGGGGTATATCTAACCTGAATCATTTAAAATATTCAAATGATTCCATACTGAAGTACAAAAATAAATTAAAAAAGATATTAGAACTCTTCAATCAGATCGAGAAGGTGAATACTTATCTAGTGAGTTTTTGACATATTTAGGAGAGAATAGGATTCTCTCATAGTGGATTCCTTTCGAAACACCATAGGTTATTGGTGTATCGAAAAGAAGAAATCAAACTTTGTTTGACATGATTCGATCCATAAAGGGGTTTACTAGTTTGCCTATTTTAGGGTTAAGCTCTTGAGACTACTTATTTTACTCTAAAAATTTACATTAAGCAAATCTATCACAAAGACTCTATATGGGATATCGATCAAGCATAGACCTAGACTCTCTCACCTTTGGGTTTAGGATTGTTAGGGCTACATCAAATATTTGCACATATATAAACTTAGAGTCCGATTTCATAGGTGTACATTTATAGGGTACC